>JAMKCH010002937.1:0-39302 GCA_023653785.1 Ophioderma brevispina | reverse complement strand
GGTGCACATGGATCCCTCATTTGTTGCGAGGGTCAAAGGCACATCTCAGGTCAAAGGTTCACATATCAAGGTCAAAGGTCAGTTAGGCCTACATTCACTAACCGCGACGGCAGCGACACAAGCGGGCCGAACCGATGTATTTTTCTTAAATATCCAAATTTCCGAGGATAATTTGATGTTCGTTAAATACAAATTTACGCGCCAGAAATTATTTCTAGTTTCGTTTCTATATATTTCCAAATACCTTTAACCTGATGGCAATGAAACAATAAATGATGGTAACGTTTCAACTTCATTTCCACAAAAGGTACACGATTACAGTTGTAATATTCTCTTCTTCAACAAATCAGTTGTGGCAAGATACGGTGGCAGACAACGATATTGTCACCACCTCAACTACAATCTTGTGAAATTGAAAGGAAACTTAAAATATTTTCCAAGTGTTTACATCAAATGAAGTATTAAATTCTTGTTCCCATCTTAACAGATATTCATATTTCTTAATTCAGTAATCATGAATTCATAGAACTTTTTACACCCCTTTTCTTTCTTTACAATTTGTTGAAGATGAAATTGTATCATAGGCCTTATTATACAACAAATATTTTGCTTATCAAACAAACGTTTCCATTCCATTTGTAGATGTATTAAACCTAAAATTCAAAAGAAATTCGTTTTAATATAGTACTTTTCACAAAATGTCTTCATACATCAAGAAAAGTACCGTTTTCTGTTATTAAATCATTGATAAATTTTTACTCCCGTTCTTTCCCCAGGTCTGTAATGTATAGGATTATTACCGACTTAATCAATATAATTGTTTCCATATGCACTGACTGAGAAATCTTTTTTGAGTTACAGATGCTTCCTTTGAAGTATAGTTTATCCACATCTCAAAACATTCTTTCCAAAACTCGTTTGTACATTTTGAGTATCAATGGGTAATGAACATCCGTTGTCTAAACAGTATTTAAAATCGTTTGGAACAATCCATATAATAAAGTAGAATTCCAATTGTGCCATAGTCATTATCCAACTTATTTTTAGAGAACCACATTGAACCCAAAATCTACCATTTTGATTCCCTCCTTTCATATTCCTGAATAAGTATATTCCGTGCAATTCTGTTTGTTTATTAGTCCATATAAATTTGAAAAAAAGCTTATTAGACTTTAGATAAATTCATCACTGGGATTTGGAGTATAAAACAATATGATTAAATTTGGGTAGCAGAAATGACTTTACAACTACAGTTTGTTACCAAACTGTAAGTTGTCGTTGACCAATGGTTATTTGTTTATTTACTACATCTAGAAGCTTTTTGAGTAATTTTATATCTGGCCATTTCTTAAAAGCAAATAAATTAACGTGTTTGTCACAGTCAAACTTTGTATAATGTGAAAATATAAGTTTTTATAATGTTGATATACAGTGTGTGTACCCCAGAATTGGTTTAATCCTTGCCTACCAACACATATCATAAATTTTAGAAGGCTTCAGTCCCCCTGTGTGTTCCAAATGCCGAACTTCTATCTTCACTATTCAAAAATCAGCTTCCCTGCTTTCACTGTAAATAGTCGCGGATTAGTTTGCGCTTTCTTTGAATATTCTAGTGTTTATGCTTTGACTATTTGATTGGGACTGTGAATTGCCCAACCACTCAGTGTTTGCTATCGTGGCTATAGCGCACATTCATACCACAAATACACGGACTAAAGTTGTATATACTCATCCCACCTCATTCATACCTCAACCTACAAAAATGTCGAGGCTTATTCCACTATCAACTGTAATCTAGTAGAAGAGTAGCAATTGTCTCCATTTAATCAGAAAGACATAGTTTGTAACATTTAAAAAGGAGGTGTAATGAGAGATTCACATATCAGGTGTCCCTAACAAATTACAAGCCCTGATTTTTGCACGATGTAAAGCTTTCCATCAAAGATACCTCCTTTTGAAAGCCTTAGCTGAGAATCCTTCTTCGTACAAAAATTGTGAAATTTTTAATTTGCTATTGAACAAATACTAAATTTCACCTGTTGTATATTTGAAATACAAGTAAACAAATCACCTTTTTTCACTTTCAGATATTTTCTTTAGCTAAATACAAGGTACAGGGGCCATAGCAGGATTTATTTGGGGGTGCAATGATGGCGCTATTTTGGTGAAAGTAGACTTCACCTCCTAAAATGGTCCTTATTTTTTGTTTTTGTTTTTTGAACATCTCAACGTCCAAAAGTGGACTTTGTCAAAATTTCTCTGAATTTTTTGCCCTTTTTTTATCAAATATATTTACAAAATGGACCTCATCCCCCTTTTGTGGAATTTGGGGGTAGGGTGTTAACCCCCCTCTGCATATGGGCCTGACAAGGTAAGAGCTTCTATTGGGGTCTGATTTATGAAATCACTTATATGTACACAATATCTGGATGCCTCCAAATCTCTCGTGCAAACCTTTGTGGAACCCATCGTCGCAACACTGCAGTAAGTCAATAAACAGCCACTTTCCAATGTTGAGATCGCAGTAAATACACCCGTCAATAACAAGTTTTAACAGAATAATATCTGTGCGAGTATGCTGCTTTGAGCTTGATAAGTCGTCCGCACATGTATTGACCAGTGATTTGTATAAAGGCTGCCCTCTTGGACAAGTCCTTGAACCAGACCTAGATTTTGTTCATTCTCCCTGGATTATCAGTGGTGACCTTCACTTCACCCTCATAATAGGCTGTGTGCCACAGCAAAATATCAACAAAAATAAAACAGATAATAATCCATCGGAGTCAGATATCAACGATTCCATAGTTTTCATTTAACACTGTTTTTTTTTTTGGCCATCATTCAGACATGCGAAACTGAATACCAAGTGCTGAGGAAAATAGACGTGCACGGCGTACATTCTGGTATCATTTAAAAGTACGAGTGTAATTGGAAATCAAGTATGGCTGAAGGTTTTTTGTACGTGCCTGTGTTCCAAGGTTCCATCTTTTCAGATACACTTTCATTTTAGTGGTTGCTAATTTTAGTTTTACATAATTTGGGCCAAGGGATGTATTTTTTCTTTTTTATTTCTTTGTTCATTAATCCTTTTTAAAAAGTACAATTTTTTGTCTTTCATTCATATATGTGGTCATGCATAGATTTCTGAGCAGGTTGCAGGAACTCTGGACTGATCCTCTTTATACTCATTTGAGTTAGAATAAGCAAAGTGATGTTATAAATTGCAGAGGGGAAGAGAAATAAGATGTAAAGTGGAATTCTAGCAAGTGGTGATCCTTTAGTAGACATTTCTGTATTTGGGGGGGGCAAGTGAAATGTGGGTATGATCACTTTTACAAACAAAATACACAAATAGTATGAATTTTTGCCCCCCAAAAATAGGTCCTGGTGATATTTATTACACCTGGACCCTTTGTGATAAGATAGTTATAATGGAGAAAACAAGTCATACCAAGACCATCACGCATTTGTTTTTCGAATTCTGGTTCTGGGCCCAAGACTGCCCAGGTCTTGTCTCAAACTAAGATGGCCACCAAAATGGACTGCCAAAATTATCTCAGTGATATTTTCAATATATCTCTATAGTTGTCTTGTTAGTTTCTTTTTGGTTTCATTGATCAGATTAGTAATATACCCCTCTGGTCGCAATGCAATCCATACCATATCCAGGGCTTAGATCACTCACGAAGGAGGAACCCTCCCTCATAATGTTTCCATAAAAAAAATCTCTATCTGTCGCCATTCTTTGCCAAGTTGGACCACGTTTGTTTGTCATTCGTCTCTCCATCTGGTTTGGACGTCCTGGGCTTATGGTCTTCTCGGGGGGTCCACTCTGTCCACTCTGATGGTCCACCTGTTATCCTTCAGTCTAGCAACGTGACCTGCCCATCTATGTTTGGCACTCCTAATGCAGTCAATAATATCAGTAACTCCTGTCTGTGATTGGATCCAGCAATTTCTCTTTTTATCTTGAAGTCTGATGCCAAGCATGATTCGCTCCATCTTCCTCTGTGGAACTGCAAGCATCTCCATTGTGGTGTTATTCAAAGCCCACGTTTCACTGCCGTATGTCATAACAGGAAGAATGTATTCATTGAACACCTTTCTCTTTAACTCCATACTTGTCTTCTTATTTTTCATGATGTTTTCCACTTTTGCAAATGCTGCCCAGCCTAGTCCAATTCTCCTTCTGATCTCAGGCAGTAAGTCACCATCACGCATCACTGTCTTCCCAAGATAGATGTAGCTGTTGACCTCTTCAATGACTTTCCCGTCTACAGTTATCTCGGACTTCCTTGTGTGGTCATTAAACATCACTTTGGTTTTCCCAACATGCATGCTGAGTCTGACCGGTTTGCTGGTGCTGTGAATATCATTTAGCATGCTTTCCAATTCATCTGGTGACTTGGCAATCAGGATAATATTGTCGGCAAAGATCAGGTGAGAGAGATTTTCACCATCAATGTTGAGTCCTCTTCCTTCCCAGTTAATCTCCTTTATGATGGCATCTTGATGGCCACCAAAATACAAAATGCAAAATGGCCACCAAATTCAAAATGGCCAGCAATTATGACAAATTTAATTAAAAGTAGTTATCTTTGACACATAAATTAACGTTTTGTGTCCAATATGCCCTTTTATATTAGCTTATATTTTGGTGGCCATTTTGTATTTCATACCAGATTCTAGATACATACCAATCTAATTCCAAAGCGCACCGGTTTAAATCAATGAAACCACTGAGAAATGTAACTATAGCGATATTTCAAATATAACTAAGATGATTTTGATGGTCATTTTGTTGGCTATCTTGGACTTGAAGTCAAATCCTTGCCAGTCCCCAGACTAAGTACAAAGGTCTTGTGCCCAGGAGTCCAGAATCACCAAAAAACCTTTGACAGAAAAGAACAGGGAGTACCATAAATTCAATTAAGGAATTTTGGAAGACAAATTAGATTTAATCCACCATCTTGGATTTGAGATAAAGGTTCAAAATGACTGACCCATTACAAAGACATTTATATTAATAGTGAAAAGTCAGCATGCATCAAATTTTTGTACTTATAGTGCATGGCCTTTTTGTATTTTGGTGGCCATTTTGAATTCAGGCAAAAATCAGGGTGGCCCTCAGTCTAATTCAAATGGTCAAGTTTCAGGATGATGAAACCACTGAGGAAACTTTGACAGGAGAAATTAGTAGTTTTCCTGCCCGGGAACTTACTTGTCTAACTTACTTGATATGGTGTTGGACCCTCTGCAGGATTGAGCAAAATGTAGTAGTCAGAGCTAACTGCATTTGCAGGGCATTGGATATTTTTAGATTTTGAAGCATTCTGAGATCCTGAGGTGATAGCTGTTTGAAGTCATATAGGGAATCTGGGGTGCCTTATAGGATAGAGTGTGATTTACCAAACATAGTCACAGTGGTCATTGAAAATGGGATCATAACAAGGCTTGAAATAATCAGGGGCAAGGGGCAAATTTATCCCTGCTAAAAGGCAAAATGCCCATGGTTCTGAAACAAAACTGTGTACATTTGTATAGACCAGGGGCAAAAAAAAATTTAAAAACACCAAAAATTGCTCCTGGGTCTGAAATCCTTATTTCAAGCCCTGGATCATAATGATACAAAGTCAAACATCATGAGGTAATTGTATGCAGTGGTGTAGTCAGGGGGCAAGGGGGCTGTGACCCCAATATTTTGTTGGTTGAGATAGCCGTCGGTTTAAAGTTCAGTGGTCAGCGTGCGACAAGTAAATTTTACAAAATCGTGCAAGAATTTAGCCCTCAGAAGACATTTAAAACATATAAAACCCAACGACCTGCATGGACCCCAAGAGGGGCCCTAAGGCGGGCCCTGGATCCCACCCGTTTTCTGTTGGTTCAGATGCGACACTGGCCCCCAATATCAAAATCCTAGCTACGCCACTGATATGTATGGAAAGATGATCTGTTAACTATGGTATACCAAGAAACCTTAAAACCTGGCTGTCTGTGGTTGCACCTTGGAGTAGGGGAGGTTGTATGGAGGATGAGTGGCTAATTTAAGCCCCAAATAGGCTGATCTTGCATATTTTCCCCCAAATCAGGGTTATGAGCAAGCCAAAGTGATCTATTGGGGATAGGGCACATGTCAAAACCATGATTTTGAAGAAAAAATCCTTTGAAAATTATGCAAATTTTGGTTAATGAGTGAGCTGAACAATCCAGTTGTTTCAGCTCACCTGTTAAACAACTGTCTGAAGTTTAAGCAGCATTTTTATCGGGAGTTTCCGTAACTTGACCCATCTGACACTTTTTTGGACACACTTATGAATTCGGAAACCTTAACGGAATAAACCTGTGTTTTATTCCGTGGAGGGTTTCAGAATTCATAAGTGTGTCAGATGGGTCAGGTTACAGAAACACCTATTTTTATCAGTGTAGTAAATGTTAAGTCCTTGATTTTTAGGAATAACTACCAAAAGACCCAATAGACCCTACTCTCTTAAAATGAAAGAGTGAAAAATCACTCTGAATTTCGAGTAATTTTAAATTAACTCTAATCGAGTGGCTTTTAGCTCTAAAAGAGCGAGAAAATGCAACCTGACACCGTAACTCGCGGTTAACCGAGCTCACTCTCTGACCGAGTGGCTCAAAATGCCACTCTTCTTCGGAGTGAAGCCCACTCGGAACTCTTATCGACCGGATTTTAGCTCTAAAAGAGTGAGAAAATGCTCACTCTTTTTCGGAGTAAACTAATAGCCAATCAGAATGAGCAAATCGCTGATTATTTTCCGAACACATGGCGATACGAGTTAAGGGAGACCGTCACAAACGGTTGAACGAAGTTAAAATTAGTGACGAAATCATAGATCTCTATCTTCACGGGTGAGTATATTGTTATGTGTCGGTCACAGTTCATAGCATTTACAGACACAGTGTGGAGAAGCATTAAGTGTTAGTTTTCTTTGGATTATCACTCGTACTACGGTCGCTTGCGCCAGGTCTAGCTTAACCCACGGACGAAACGCCAATCATGCAATGTCACGGGCATCATGTCTGATCCTACACGTCATGATGCCACAATCATGCATGTCTCACTGAATCAGGCCAATGATGCGGCCACAATATTCATTCATGTCACGATGCTATGAATTATGACCTACACATACAACATACTCAATAAACAAACTAAAATTCACAAAGAATCACAACTCTATAAGAGTGACTATAGTTCACTCTAAAAAGGAGTTAGCAGTTCACTCTTTCCTTAGAGTTATTTTGTTCACTCTTTATTTTGAGTGAATCTCACTCTAAAAGATGCGTCACTCAGCTGGCTCTTTTTTGGAGTGAGATTTCACTCTTTTAGAGTGGTTTTTCACTCTTTCGTTTTAAGAGAGTATGCAATACGACATCACACTTGGCGATTAACATTAAAGGGGCAACGAGAGATTGCAAATAAACGAGTGTCCCCGAAAAAAAATGTGGAAAATTCTGATTTCTGCACGGCTAAAGCTTTCTATCAAAAATACCCCATCTGAAAGGATTAAGCTGAGATCGGTTTCTTTGGTACAAAAATTGAATGAAATTCTACATTTCGTATAGGAAGCAAAAATACGAAATTAAGGCCTGTTTTCTATGAAATATAAGCATATACAAATCGCCTTTTATTTCATTTTAGGGTATTTCTGCAGCCAAATAGGTAGGGAAGCTATTGAGTGTCTAATCTATATGAAAATATTAAATATCAGCAGAACCATTATAGATGACTTGAAAATCTCTCGTTGACCTTTAAATCTCCCTAGCCCTACGGTGGAAATACCAAGAGTATAATAGATCACCTGTACAACTTGAGCATCTCTGGAATTCAATAACAGGTGGATGTATTGTAGTCATGTAATGTGTTGTGGCAGGAGATATACTCTCTTAAAATGAAAGAGTGAAAAATCACTCTGAATTTCGAGTTATTTTAAATTAACTCTAATCGAGTGGCTTTTAGCTCTAAAAGAGCGAGAAAATGCAACCCGACACCTTCACTCGCGGTTAACAGAGCCCACTCTCTTACCGAGTGGCTCAAAATGCCACTCTTCTTCGGAGTGAAGCCCACTCTGAACTCTTATCGACCGGGGTTTTAGCTCTAAAAGAGTGAGAAAATGCTCTCTTTTTCGGAGTGAACTAATAGCCAATCAGAAACGCTGCAAATCGCGTGATTATTTTCGAACAACATGGCGGACGAGTTAAGTGAGACCATCAGCAAACGGTTGAACAAAGTTGAAATTAGTGAAGAAATCATAGATATCTTCACGGGTGAGTATATTGTATGTGTCGGTCACAATTCATAGCATTTACAGACAAAGTGTGGACAAGCATTAAATGTTATTTACTGTATTATCACTCATACATACGGTAGTCTGCGCCAGGCTCCCGGCCAGGCTAGGCTTACACATGTACGAAACGCACAATCATGCATGTCACGGGCATGCATACCGTGATCATACACGTCATGCATGCCACAATCATGCATGTCTCACTGAATCATGCCAATGATGCGCCACAATATCATTCATGTCACGATGCTCTGAATTATGACCTACACACAATACAATATACTCATCAACAAACTACAATTCAACAAGATCTCCAACTCTATAGAGTGACAATAGTCACTCTAAAAAGGAAGTTAGCATTCACTCTTTCCTTAGCGTTATTTTGTTCCCTCTTTATTTTGAAGTGAACTCACTCCAAAAGATGCGTCAACTCTTCAGCTGCTCTTTTATTTTTGTAGTGAGATTTTTGCACTCTTTTAAGTGGTTTTTTCCACCTTTCTTTTAAGAGAGTATGCAATACGACATCACAGTGCGATTTACACATTAAGGTGCAACGAGAGATTTCAAATAACGGTTCCCGAAAAAATGTGAAAAGTCTGATTTCTGCCTGGTCTAAAAAAAAAAAGCTTTCTAAATCACACAATATCCCCATCTGAAATTATTTAAGCTGAGAAAGGGTTCTTTGGTACAAAAATTGGTAATATTGCTACATTTCGTATAGGAGCAAATCAACGAAATCACCTGTTTTTCTTTCTATTGAAATATAAGCATATCCAAATCGCCTTTTATTTTCATTGTAGGTATTTCTGGCAGCCAAATAAGGTAGGGAATCTATTGAGTGTCTAATCTAGTTTGAGGAAATCATTAAATATCACAGAAAATATATATGAACTTGAAATCTCTCGTTGCAAACTTAAAGTCTCCCTAGCCCTATGTGGAAATACCAAGGGTATAATAGCTCCCTGTACAACTTGAGCATCCTGGAATTTCACTAGCAGGTGGATATATTGTAGTCATGTAATGTGTTGTGGCAGGAGATATACTCTCTTAAAATGAAAGAGTGAAAAATCACTCTGAATTTCGAGTTATTTTAAATTAACTCTAATCGAGTGGCTTTTAGCTCTAAAAGAGCGAGAAAATGCAACCCGACACCTTCACTCGCGGTTAACAGAGCCCACTCTCTTACCGAGTGGCTCAAAATGCCACTCTTCTTCGGAGTGAAGCCCACTCTGAACTCTTATCGACCGGGGTTTTAGCTCTAAAAGAGTGAGAAAATGCTCTCTTTTTCGGAGTGAACTAATAGCCAATCAGAAACGCTGCAAATCGCGTGATTATTTTCGAACAACATGGCGGACGAGTTAAGTGAGACCATCAGCAAACGGTTGAACAAAGTTGAAATTAGTGAAGAAATCATAGATATCTTCACGGGTGAGTATATTGTATGTGTCGGTCACAATTCATAGCATTTACAGACAAAGTGTGGACAAGCATTAAATGTTATTTACTGTATTATCACTCATACATACGGTAGTCTGCGCCAGGCTCCCGGCCAGGCTAGGCTTACACATGTACGAAACGCACAATCATGCATGTCACGGGCATGCATACCGTGATCATACACGTCATGCATGCCACAATCATGCATGTCTCACTGAATCATGCCAATGATGCGCCACAATGTTCATTCATGTCACGATGCTATGAATTATGACCTACACATACAATATACTCACCAAACAAACAAAATTCCTAAAGAATCACAACTCTATAAGAGTGATTAGTTCACTCTAAAAAGGAGTTATCATTTCACTCTTTCCTTAGAGTTATTTTGTTCACTCTTTATTTTGAGTGGATCTCACTCTAAAAGATGCGTCACTCAGCTGGCTCTTTTTTGGAGTGAGATTTCACTCTTTTAGAGTGGTTTTTCACTCTTTCATTTTAAGATAGTATGCAATAATACGAATCACAACTTGGCGATTAACATTAAAGTGCAACGAGAGATTCAAATAACAGGGTGTTCCCGAAAATTGTTAAAATTCTGATTTCTTTAGGCACTGGTCTAAAGCTTTCTAATCAAAAATATCCCCATCTGAAAGTATTAAGCTCAGAACGGTTTTTTGACAAAAATTGTGAATTTCTCCTAATTTCGTATAGGAGCAAATACGAAATTCCAGCCTGTGTTCTATTGAAATATAAGCAATATCGATCGTCTTTTATTTTCATTTTAAGGTATTTCTGCAGCCAAATAAAAGGTATGGGAATCTATTGAGTGTCCTATCTATATGAAATAATTAAATATCACAGAAAATATAGATGACTTGAATCTCTCGTGCACCTTTAAATTCCCTAGCCCTATTAAGTGGGAAATACCAAGAAGTATAATAGATCAGCCTGTACAAACTGAATCCTTGGAATTCAATCCAGGTGGATATATGTAGTCATGTACTGTTTTTGTGGCAGAGATATATTCCTCCAGGCTCACAGTCCCGGGAACAATGGTGAACCTATGAGGGGCAATGATTCCTTTTTGACTCTTCTTGCAACATTAGTTTCACACGCTTTATTTTTATTTCCGTTGTCGTCTATGGAGCCTGGACTATGATACCTGCCGAACTATGATTACTTCACAGGCTCTCTTGCCCAACAGCATGGCTGCTTATTGACAAAGGGTTATTTAATTTTATTTGTCTCCAAAAGAGCCTCCCAGTTTATACTGTTTTGTCACTGAAGGAAGTCTGTTGGTGGGAGCAGAAAATGGAGGGGTGCTCTTTTGATGATAGCAATATAAAATATGGAGGGTATCACTATTGGTGAGAGGAGACCAAAAATAAGATATATTGACAGGCACCTACCATGGTACTCAAGTTTTGATGTCTCAATTATGTTGTGTCATTTTGCTTCACTGTGTGAAGCTGAATGCACCCAAATACTGTAAAAGTGAAAATTTTCACGCCAAATATACTTTTGTTCTTTTCATGTTCCAAGCAGCTACTGCAAAAATAACAGGGTGCATAATTCCCTTTTGTGAACCACTGGCACAAGATTCATATGGGGTGTACACAGGTTGACTGCTAATGACCCTATGTGACCTTTGACCCATTTTGTCAAATCTATAAGATGCTCCCTTCTGCAAAAAAAGGGTGCTACGACCACCAAATTTGCTCAAAAGAACCACTGGCTCAAAACTCATATGGGGTGTACACAGATTGGCCTCTACTGCCCCTATGGGACCCTTACCCCAATTTGTCAAACTCTATAAAAAAACTAGTTCTACAAATAAAGTGGGTGGCTCACCAAAGTGTGTCCCAATTTTCAAACCACAACAGCAGGCAAACACAAGTGTTCGGGGCACAATGTATGTTTCATACGGAAGTCTTTTGTTTGAAACAACATATAAGCCATCAATTAACATCCCCATGGCAAGCCATTTCACTGGACCTTTTAAAGTCTAACAGAGATTCAGGTAAGTGGCAAAGTGTTATTTCCTAGGTTTGCAAGTAATTTTACCTGTGCCACACGATTTCTTTAGAGTAATATATACCATTAACTAAATGTCTAAATCTCTGCGGTAAATATCCTGAGCCTGTTCACTTTCCATTATCATCCATCACATCTGTCTTGAGACTTGTGTTAAGACACTGTCCTCGCCGAGCATTGACCCTCAAGACAAGGGAAAACTGTGTGTTATTAGATGCAGATTAAAGCAATAAGCCTTAAGGTAAACTATTACAATCCTTTTTAGAGAGTGGAAAAGGCTCTGATGTTTGAAGTGGGTGGGTGTTCAGTCTAAGCATTATCCAAATTGAATATTAAATTATTCCAGAATCAAATAAATCTACTGACTATAGCTAAAGTTCCCCAATCTGTCCCAACGTGGTCCAAAAAGAAAGGGATCTGAGTTGGTAGTTTAATTATTAACATTGTAGATGGGTCTCCCCCAATTTTCAGTTCAGCAGATGCAGTATACAGGGAGCTATAGGGTTTTCTTTGTCTACGGACTAAACTTCGGCCATGTGAGGTACGGGGAGTTATAGAGTGGCCATTTTGTGGTGATGATTCCCATAGGCCGCCGTGTAAAACTGGCATAAAATGCACCAAATTTTTACTTGAAGTGATAGCAAGAGACTGGAATGGTAGCTGCTAGTTAGAAAATAACATGCACATTTTAGAATGCCTATTCATTTCACTTGCATGGTAGAAACAATCCAAAGAAATGGTCATAAAGGGTGCCAAACGCAAACGGATTCGTAGAAACACACGTTTGTTTTTCACCTCCGATGAACCAGGGCTGTGATGAACTAAGATTCAGATTTATTAGAAAGTACGCGCAGTGTTGTGTGTCGCGGAGTGATACTGCGCAACGAGGGCCGATGATAAAGGCTAAGCACCGGCAAGTGACCCAGATGAGTAGACAGCCCTATTGGGATGGCAGTGCACTGTTATAGATATCCATCTGTAAACATTTTGAAAGTGCTTCTTGTCGTACATGCACTGATGGATTTTGATGGCACTGGGCACTTAGGTGTGATCAAAGGTCATCTTAGGTCATTTGAGGTCATCAGGTCAAAACATAAAATGGTGTCTTGTTGCATAGAAATGAATGAGTACTTACCATGTTGCTCAAAATAATCTTTGAGGTGGAAACCATATGGTGTTTAGCGGAAGTTGGGGTCATAGATTATCCAGGGGTCATTTGAAGTCAGGTAAAAACATCCTATATGGGCTGATGTAGCAATTCCATGCACCACTGAGGTCCTAAGTTCGAATCTCGCTAGGGCTACTTCTTGGTGGTTTTTAGTGGTGCATCCTATTTGGGCTGATGTTGCAATTGCCTCTCGCCATGCCGGTAGGGCTACTTCTTGGTGGCTTTAAGCAGCGTTTCCTATTTGGGCTGGTGTAGTAATTCCTCACTTGCCATCACCACTGAGGTCCAAGGTTCAACTCCTTGTAGGGCTACTTCTTGGTGGCTCTAAGTGGCGTTTTCTATTTGGGCTGGTGTAACAATTACTCACCCGTCATGTACCACTGAAGTCAAAGTTCAAATCCTGGAAGGGCTACTTAATGATGGCTTAAAGCAGCACTGGCACATTTTCACAAAATATGAAATTTCTTCAATTTGTTCTCAAATGATAGTCTAGGCCATTGGAAGAACAGAGATACATTTTACACATAAAAATAACATACTCAAAAAACAGATAGAGATGTTAAAGGTGCATCGAGAGATTTGAGGCACCCAAATATTGTGTCATAATAGTAATTTCATATAGATTACACTGTAAAAATTAAGGGTTTAGGTTTTGTAAACAGTTATAAACACCTAGACGCGTTTACGAAACAAACAAAATAAAAAATACCAACTTTTTGGTCAAAAGGTGGGTATTTTCTTAGACCACTGCTCCTATAAATTGCTAAAAAGCATTGAAATTCAGCATCGTTTTCCCCATTTTTAAATCAGAGCAATGGACATTTTTAACATGAACGCCTTAACGCTTTTAAAACACTATACATTTGCCAGCCGTTTAGGAAGAAATAAACATCAAGGTGTTTAGAAGTTAAACACCATATTCAAATCTGAATGCAAAGGCATTTAGAAGCTTAACACTATTGTGTTCAAAATAAACACAAAACGTGTTTATTTTAGTATCTAAACACTTAGGATAATATTGTTTTAAACGTGTTAAGGCCTTTCTCGGTGAATATCCCAGATTATAAGTGTGATATTGTGCACCATGATCAATACAGTTTGACCTCAAACACAAAGATGGTTGATCTTTGTTTATGCTGTGCTACTGTAAACCACAATCAGCTGTTTATTTTAGATTTTGAGACGTCATTGCTGTATGTCTATTTATGGGAGACAGTATGACAAATTTCCTCAAATACTTCATTTTTTTCACTATTTTGGTGGTTTGTTTCTACATTAAAGCAGTTATATGGAATTGTACACACTTATCCCCGATTTATAAGTTAAAACGAATGCATTTCCACATTTTTCGATTCTCTCGCAATATCGCTGCTAATCTCTTTAAGTGATGTGTCCTATTTGAGCTGTTGTAGCAATTCCTTGTTAGACCTGCACCACTGAGATCCTAAGTATTAAAGCATTTTAATGATTTCATTAAATGACTACATCATTTTGTGTCACCTGCAAAGATTTGCAGAAGGCCCCTCAGTCCACAATTTTGTCTGACTGTGTGGCCATCTGCCTGTGTTTTCAAAGGTTGAAGTTTCAGAGAAAGTTTCTCCTACCTAACTGCTTGGGCCAATTGCAGCTAATCTTGATCAGAAGAACCACTGCCTGCATACAATAACATAATTTTTATGCAAATTGTAGAACATTTTTATGAAATGAATTTCAATGTTAGGTTCATATTTATTTAAAGGCTGACTCAGAGATTTCCCGGGGAGGGCACCCTTAATTTTCAAACAAATTGTGTTTTTTGCATATACATAATGCTTGTCCGTATAATAATCACTGTGTGAAATAACTAAGCTCAAATCGAAGTCCTACATATAGAAAACCACAACTTTGTTTAAAAATCCCGGATCCGGAATTTTTTTAATACACAGTATCCTATGCACTGTTATACTGTACATGAATGTGTACTGCATGAAAATGAAAAATCTGATTCATCTCTAACTTTGGAAATGAGCATTTTAGGTGAGTATCTTTAGTTCTAGTTGACTATTTTTAATTACTACACAAAAAATATATATTTTGAAATCTCTGAGTCGGCCTTTAATTTTAATATACAGTTTTTACAATTACTGTCTTATCTCTTTTTATGTTTGCAAAAGGTAGCAAAGAGCACTCATAATTACAGTAATCCACATTTGTGTATTTTTGGCTTATTCCCTTCTTGTCTTCAACATGGACAAATTCTACTCTCACATCTTACCCTAGACCTTGTTCCTATTTTACAGTGGACACACTATAGTCCTAGTTGAGGCTTGCTACATTGTCCTTGATATACAGGGAATGTACTCTCTCTTTCCCTCTCTCTCTCTCAGGGGGGTAGGACATGCCAACAGAACAGCAACAGAACTACATCAATTTCCGGCATAACCCGAGTGCTAGTCTTATTCAAAGACTTAACGGTAGGAGGGCGCTCTTACACATATCGAACGGTCACACACAGACTAAAAAAAAAAAAAAAAAAAAAGCACTGGCACATTTTCACAAAATATGAAATTTCTTCAATTTGTTCTCAAATGATAGTCTAGGCCATTGGAAGAACAGAGATACATTTTACACATAAAAATAACATACTCAAAAAACAGATAGAGATGTTAAAGGTGCATCGAGAGATTTTGAGGCACCCAAATATTGTGTCATAATAGTAATTTCATATAGATTACACTGTAAAAATTAAGTGTTTAGGTTTTGTAACAGTTATTAAACACCTAGACGCGTTTAACGAAACAAAATAAAAAATACCAACTTTTTGGTCAAAAGGTGGGTATTTTCTTAGACCACTGCTCCTATAAATTGCCAAAAAGCATTGAAATTCAGCATCGTTTTCCCCATTTTTAAATCAGAGCAATGGACATTTTTAACATGAACGCCTTAACGCTTTTAAAACACTATACATTTGCCAGCCGTTTAGGAAGAATAAACATCAAGGTGTTTAGAAGTTAAACACCATATTCAAATCTGAATGCAAAGGCATTTAGAAGCTTAACACTATTGTGTTCAAAATAAACACAAAACGTGTTTATTTTAGTATCTAAACACTTAGGATAATATTGTTTTAAACGTGTTAAGGCTTTCACGTTAGAAATTCACATTGCTCTGATTTAAAAATGGGAAAAAAAGCGCTGAATTTCAATGCTTTTTAGTGATTTATAGGAGCAGTGGTCCAAGAAAATACCCACATTTTGACCAAAAAGTTGGTATTTGTTATTTTGTTGTTTCGTTAAATGCGTCTAGGTGTTTAATAACTGTTACAAAACCTAAACACTTAATTTTTACAGTGTAGACAGTCAATAGATTTCTTGCCTTGTATTTCACTACAGAAATATCTTAAAGGAGAGAAAAAAAAGTCGATTTTGATTTGCTTATATTTCAATGTAAAACATAGGCTGAATTTTCGAAATTCTAGAAATTTTAGAAATCTCTGAGTCAGCCTTTAAAGGGATTAGCAGCGATTTTGCTAATCCGAAACATCGAAAAAATCATCAAAATTCATATTTTTGTATTTTTGTTACTGGCAGAACTACATCAACTTCCGGCATAACCCGAGTGCTAGTCTTATTCAAAGACTTAACGGTAGGAGGGCGCTCTTACACATATCGAACGGTCACACACAGACTTGACTTAAGGCTAGGCCTGGTCATGAATATTTAAATCTTAATGCCCGTTATTGGAAATTGCACGATTTTGCAGCGAGGTTAATCCACAACATCTCGGATTTGACATCAATAATTTGTTCTAAATTCTCATGATATTACTAAGAGCTTTTGATCGAAGGTGTCACTGAGACAGAGATGGCCATAGGTAAATACACGTAGGAGTTCCCAAATTACCGTTTGAAATCCCCAATGCCCAAATCGAGCCAGACCGTTTTGTCCTACCCCCCCTGCTCATTCCTCCCCTTTTCTTTCTCTCCTCATCTTACAGTGACAACTTGACCACATTTCTACATGACCCACTTTTCTAATTTAGTTACTAGTACACACACATCTCTCTTTAAAGATTAAGAATTGGGCTGGGGAAGTGGTTGTGTGGATTGCTTTTCACCTTTGCGGGCAGCCTCTTGTTGGGACCAATCAGTTTGTAATTAGTAATCAGATAACGACCCTGCTAAAAGGGCGAAGATTGCCAGAAAGGTGCGCCTAAAAGGGTGTGCAAGGAATCTCCTTTTACAATCAATTTATTTGGTTTTAAGCTACCTGTACATGAAATCAAAAAGGTGCAACTTGATCTCAACATGCGTGCAATAGAACTCAGAACTTCCAATTCATACGATATTAAACATGGGTGACCAGATCATGGTCGGATTTTTAATTGATGTGTGCATCTTGCGCGGATCCAGGGAGGGCGGCGGAGGGGGCGCGCGCTCCCCCGGTATTCTGAAAATTCTTGCAAAATCAGCCCATTTTTAAGCTATTTCTGGACCAGTTACAGCCTTTCAGCCCCACCCGGGTAATGTTGACAGTTCTCAAATACTGACTCCGCCATTGGTGTGCTCCATCAAATGGAAAGCATATCACCAAAAACATCCAACTACAAATTTTGAATAAAATGGATCGATAGACCAAAATTAATTGTTCGAGCTAGGAGTTGCAAAAACTAAATTGGGCGAGAAAAAAGTCGAGTCCAGTATTTTTAAACTCATAGTGATAAAAATTTAATTGGGCGCAAATTCATCCAATTTTGTCATTTTGGCTTAGATCCGATATATTCACCCACTTGGACTCACCAAAACATGATAACGAGTTAAATCGGTCCAACAGTTTGGATAATATAGAAGCCCAAAAGTGTATTTTAATTGGACTCTCGGACAGTGTGGTGCTAATTAATAAGTCGACCACATGTGAGAGTTTTTGTTTATAACCATTAAAAATTCACTTTTGAACCTTTAAAATTTCACTGTTGTGGGTAATGAGGAAAATAGAACTTTCTTCTAATACCAAAAATATCAAATTTTTTTTTATTTAAAGGTGCAACGAGAGATTTTTGAGGCACCCAATATTGTGTCATAACAGTTAATTTGATAGAGATTTAACAACTCAAATAGATTCTTACTTGTTATTTGGCTACAGAAATGTTTTAACAAGACGAGAAAAAAGGTGATTTCATTTGCTCATATTTCAATGTAAAACATAGGTCGAATTTGTATTTGCTCCTATTACGAAATTAGAAATTTCACTAATTTTTTTACCAAGAAATCATTTTCAGCTTATCCTTTCAGATGGGATATTTTGATGAAAGCTTTACATCAGGACAAAAATCAGTAATGTCATTTTTTAGGGACACCTGATATGTGAAATCTCTCGTTGCACTTTAATATTATTCTTCCCTGTGCTGCAAGGACAAATAGAAAAATACAATAAAACACGACATTACAACAAATTACAAAAGATATCTTTTATCCATGGTCGTGGGTTGATCTTTGGACTTCAAGATGTGTCCTGGGAAAGGTAAAGAGCCAACGCAGGTGGTTGATATAAAATCTGGGAATTAAATACCATAAACAATGCACAAACACATCCTCAATTAAGGGTTGCCCAAAAGGGCTCTCATCAAAACAGCCCCTACTAATCCAATTCCTCCCAACGCCGAAAACTCCTTGCAGTACAAAATTACTTGGCTATACTTGTGCAATAGTCCATCATAATATACATTATAAAATATGTTTCAATTTTACTCCAATTAGAGAGAAATTTACACGTTTTTTCTCAGTAACATGTTTTTCAAAGTTTAAATGAAATTTTAATAGTTGCTTAAGGAGCCAAGTTTGGCCATACAAAACAAATTTGCTTACATACACCATCCTTTTAATGATAATATACAACGATTTAATAATAAATCTGTTTTAAATACACAACACAACAAAACAAGAAAAAAATAAAATATTCTAAAATTATTATTTGATGTTTAAGCTTCCATCCACGCATTGTTCAAACGCATTCCAGAGATCTTTTATAAGCTCACTTTCATATATCAAATGCTTGACTGTTTCCACCTGAACTATTACAGTAAGAACACAGATTATCTTCAACAATATTCATCTTATACAAACGACTTTTTGTCATAAAACTTTAGTCTTTAATTTTATACTGAAAAATTTTGCGTTTTCACATCGTGACAGCATTTGAAAGGCAAAATATAAATATTTTTCCCAATCCCCTTACTTAAATCAACTCGGTAAGTATATTTTCATCTGTGATGTAGAGCTCAAAAATTCTATGAATTAGGATTTGAATAGAAATGCCTAGTATTCAGTTTTGAACTTGGTACCATCATTCATTTTAAGAGTTACACTCTGCTCCCTAATGAAACCCTGTTTTAAGAACAACTTCCATCTTTTTGGTACAGCACTATCACCTTCTCCACCAAATTTGATTTGGGAACGTTTTTGTTTATAACATTAAAAGTAAACCTTTCTGAAACCTTAAATTTCACTATGGTAATGAGAAAATATGAACGTTCTTCTAATACCAAAATCCTCAATTTGATGAAGTTGGGGACGAGGTTGTCGATCAGGTCACCCACTTCCTGTGACATAAAATGTTACCTTTAAGTAATTAGCGTTAGTCTTCTTTCTATACATCACCTGTCTGAAGGTGATTTAAAGCTGTACTAGAGATTTTGAAATATAATTTTGTTTTGTGTAGTAATTAAAAATAGTCATCTAGAACTAAAGATAGTCACCTAAAATGCTTAATTCCAAAGTAGAGATGAAACAGATTTTTCGTTTTCATGCAGTAAACATTTATCACAGTAAAATTGCCATAGTATAACCGTGTATAATGAAAATTTCGGATCCGGAATTTTACACAAAGTTGTAATTTTCTATTTTTCTATAAAAGACTTCGATTTGAGCTTAGTTATTTCACACAGTGATTATGTACCTGGACAAGCCTTATTTAATGCAACAAGCATGACTTGTTTTGAAAATTGAGTGCGCCATCATCGGGAAATCTCTGAGTCCTCCCGGGGGTACGACACGATCTGCTCGATTTGGGCATTGGGGATTTTCCAACGGTAAATTGGGGCACTGCTACTTGCATTTACTATGGCAGTCTCGGTCCCAGTTACATTAAAAACTCGTCTCTAAACCTTTGTTCAAAAGATCTTAGTAATATCATGATAAATTAAGAAAAAATTATTGGCTTCAAAATCCGTCGGGGTTGTGGATTAATCCACGACTGCAAAATAGTTTGTAATTTTCAATATAACGAGGAAGGGATTGTCAAGGGACAAAGAGTGAAGTGGAAAAGGAAGAGGAGGACGGAAATGGAGGGAGGGGACAAAAGGGAGTATGATAGGGTCAAACAGCGCCCGCCTACCGTTAAGTATTTGAAATTGAACAGAACTAGCACCGGAAGTTGATGCCATTTGGACAGTGAGTGTTGCTGTTAGGTGGCATGTCCACCCCCCTGGAGGTCGCCTTTAAAGCAAATGGTCCATTTTGTTGTGACACCAAAACCTCAAGTTTCCCTTTCATATTAAAGGTGCTTTTTGTTATAGTTTCGATGTCTACTGGTATGAGAGCCTCACACTTGTATACACAGGCCACCAGGTTACCGTGGGAAAACAAACTTACGGTTTTGATGTAGAGTGTGATAAGGCATAGTGACAACGCCCCTATTCACTTACTTGCTAATATTGATGGTTAACCATTAAAACAGCAGTTTTTGTCAGTATCTTGAGAATGGAATGGATTTGAAAGCTGAAATGGACAATCTTCATGAAGACAACTGAGAAAAATAAGAACTTTCATCAGATATCAAAATGATACATTTTTCCGGCGTAAATAAGGGTCCTAAAGACGTCAGGACAATGCACCTTTAAGACAACATTCCAACATACCCGCAAGTCACAGGGCTGAAAGCAAACATAATAAAGACACATCAGATATTTTCAGCCCTTTTTACTGTCCATGGGACTACTTCTACACCACTAAAATGAATTAAAGATTAATATTTTTGAACACTGTGTTTTCTCGCCCTTTTTTGTCATTTGCATTGGAAAATAGAATCGCAACAATTCTACAGAATTCCCTGTACTTTTAGACTACGGCAAATTGAATAGGGTGAAACTCTTTTGGTGGATCATTGATTTAGGGATTCACACACAGGTTACGAGTGGTTCATCAAAATCAACAACGATGCCATCCATGCGTCAGCGTTTATTTCGCCCGAGTGGATAAAAAAAAAGCGGACGCATAGGATGCAGAGTTGTGATTTGTGATGACCACCTCGGGACATGTTTGAATCCTTTCAACAAGAAAATCTTCTTGAAAAATTATTAATATCGTTAATAGAGGAACATAATTATTCTCAATATAATATAAAAGTTACCAGTTCACGGAAATCTTTCCTTGTTAAAATACTTTAGCAAAATTCTAAAGCAAAGCGAATTGGTAATTTTTCTTTTGCAGTTTTGCACCTGGTGTCCTAGCGCCTACTCAGGAGTTCCAAACTGATGAACGTGACGTCGAACTTAAGCGTACCGCGTAAACACACTTCCATGAACACTGCGCGGGCGTAACGCGAGAATTTGCATTATCAACTGTGGGGTGATAAGAGATCAACAACGGTACGCCTCCTGTTTACAAGAAGATACGGTGAGTTGTTGAAAGTGCCTTTAAAGCGCATGAGAGATTCAAGGCATCCATATTTTCGGTCATAGTAGTGATGTAATATAGATTAGAATTATAATAGGTTTCTTATCTTGTATTTGGATCCAGAAATGTAGGGTAAAAGCAAAAATGATCTTGATTTCCTTATCTTTATTACAATAGGCCCCCATGGACATGTATCGGTCTGTCTGTCTGGTTGTGGATGTTCCGCCCCTTTTTCTGAGAGGTCAAGATATAATAATATCATGTCCAAAATTGATTTCATTTCCAAGTAGTATTGTTATTTAAAGTTGATATCAGAAAATAACGTCAGATGCTTTGAAACAACGATAGTCCATTATTAAATTTAAATGACGCTTTTCATCAGTTGTTTTAAACAAATTTTGTTCTGGTTTGTCTTCCAAGTGCATACCTACATTGTGCATAATTGACCATTGTGTTGATGGTTATGAATCAGACCAACCGATTCAGAAGGGCTTCACAAAACTTATACTTTGATCAAAAAATCCAAATATACCAAACAAAAAAATGTTTTCAAAGATGAGATTGTGGACAATCAAATTCTTAACAAACTAGACAACAATAGTTGCATTATTGTTTATAAAATCCTGCATTTTAATTGATACACGCCTGTAATTTCAGTTGAAAACAGGTGGGACTATTATACTAGGGTCAGTACAGGAATATCAAAAAAGAAGCCCATTTAATGTCAACGACCACAGTTTTACTAACACATCATTGCGTTGCCTTATGTGTGATGCCCAGAATTAACATTTGTAATCTTCTCATTTCAAAATAAATTTCCAAAAATAACCCAAACTTTAAAACAAAACCTTTTTAAAAATCAATGTTCTCAAGTGATCCGCGCACAAAGGCACTGAAGTCATGTGTCATGTTTTTTATTATCAGGGATATTCTTAATTTTCATCAAATTGACAAAACTACACTCAACTTGGACACATTGCATCAAAACATTCAAAAGCAACTTGGTGACGTTTATGAGCGAATATTTCTGTTAAGAACAAAATCACGCGAAAGTTGTTTAGTTTTTGTCTTTGCCTCTTGTCAGAGCAAGACTAAGAAATTACTATTTGTATGTGTAGATGTATGTATGTTGAATGTAGTATGTGTGTGATGTTGTCTGTCTTCTGTCTGTCATGTCCATCAGTTTGTTACTCCTGCCCAAATGCTTTGGCCCGGGGGGTGGGTTTTTGGGTTTTGGTCGGGTACCCATGCCTAGTTCCAAAAAAGAGGGACTACGTGCAAATGGGACTACCGCTAGGGGTATCAAATTACATAATTCAAGATTCTAGTTCCCGCTAGGGGTATCAAATCAGTTGTGTTGTGACTGGTCACTGATAAAATAGGAAAAATTAACTAAACATATCAGCCAAAATAAACCCCCAAATGTGTAATTTTTCTATGCAGTGAGCACACTTGTGTCATTTCTTGTATATAGATATTTTAAAGGTATATCTTTTCTTCACGTATGTAGAACAAGTGCCGCAAGGGGTATAATTTCACTGAAAATTGGTTCCGTTAGGGTTATAGTTTCACTGAAAACTCCCAAAAAGTGGTCCCGTGTTAGTGGTATATTTTCACTGAAAAAATGGTTCCTGTTAGGGGTCACATTCAGAACACCTGGAACGAGCATGGGGGTCACCACAAAAATCCTGAGAACCCCCCCCCCCCAATTGCAGCCATGAAATGCTAAACCCCACCTCCCCCCCCACCCTCAGACACAAAACTGACAATTTTATTGGTTAAAGCAATTAACAGCACATTTGTTTGAAGAGTATCTCCAATTTTCCAAAAAATGAGATTTTTGACACAGTTGCATTGGTACCGGTAGAAAACTATACCTGTGAATGGTAAAGCTGAAAACAGGTCATGTATCGCAAAAGTAAGAATTTTGAATAAGGGATTAATTATATGGAGATCCTGATAATAATTCAACAGCTGCTGGAAAAGCCTTCCAATATGAAAGGGTGGAAATAGCGCAATGTACTAATGTCTACGCTCATTCATTAAATGTTTCTTGGGTCAGGAAAGTGAAGCTAGAGGTCATTTTTGTGATGGTGGCACTATTTTCACAATGGACGGACAGAAATTTGGTGTTTCCGCGATAAATTACAAATGGCGATCCCGATTTAATTATACAAAATCGTTTTCTTTTTATTATAAAAAACATGAGTTTTGAGCATTATAATTAGGCAGGTATTAGTTTACTAGCCACTTACCAACAACTGTTACAGGAAAGGTCAAAATTTTGAAAATGGGGGCACTCTTCAAAAAATGTACTGTTATTGCTTTATCATAGGATTACATGATAGAATTAGCCAATAGAGGGACATTGTTAGGAAAAATAGTAACGATGAATGTGCATACAGATTATATAGGTCTATTTTCATTGGTTAAACTCAGAGGATTAAATTCATGTTATACATGTAACAGCGTGCAAACTGATTTAATGAAGTTACAGCTGGGGAAATTACAGCATCTTACAACTATGGTCCATTCGCGTAATTAGCATTGAATACGCTTGTGAATTCTGGTGTCCGATGGCAAGGTCATGTGAAATGAAATGTAGAATGGGACAGTTCCTTTAACACTTATTGCATATTGCTGTTAAGGTGGCCAGTCATCAATCACCCCCAATTTTGATCATTCTCAAATCTTTAAAGGGACATAGGGACATGTGACATGTTTCACAGTAAAGTGCTATCATTGCCCATAGAGTTCTCATCATGATATTGTTTTATTAGATAGAAAAATACAATTAAGTAAAAAAGGACAAATTGAGTAATTTATATTTAAACTACATGTATTACTAAATAGAAAACTATGTTTTACATTCATATATAATACAGTTATAACTAATAGAAAACTATGTTTTACATTTTGAAAAAGTATATTGGAAAAGCATTTATTAGATGAAAAAATGTGCTAATGTTACTATTAAAGGTGTAACCAGAGATTTCAAATAACAGGTGTCCCTAAAAAAATGTTCAAATTCTGATTTTTTGCACTGGTGTAAAGCTTTCTATCAAAAATATCCCCATCTGAAAGGATTAAGCCGAGATCTGTTTCTTTGGCACAAAAATTGTAAATTTTCTCATTTGCAATAGAAGCAAATAGGAAATTCAACCTGTTTTCTATTGAATCATTTGCAATAGAAGCAAATAGGAAATTCAACCTGTTTTCTATTGAAATACAAGCATACACAAATCACTGTTTTGTTTTCATTTTAAGTTAGTTCTGTAGCCAAATGAAATGTAGAGTGTCTAATCTATATGAAATCACTACATATCACAGGAAATATGGATGACTTGAAATCTCTCATTGCACCTTTACTTGGACAGACACTCTTTCCAATGCATCTGTCCAAAAATAGTAATGTTAGCAATAAAGTTTTAGTATGGATATTATATTATCAGAGAGAGATGCTTTATGCAAAACACCCTTTTCTGTTAACATTAGCATATATTTAAATATCATATTAATAAATTTGTATTTTATCTCCTTGATAAAATAATATCCATGATTAAAGATTTTGCTAATGTTAACTAATTTAGGACACAATGTTGGCAACTTTTCCCGTCCAATATTAGTAACATTAGAAACCTGTTTTTTATTACTAGAAACACTTTTCCAAACACTTTCTTCTCAAAATTTAAAACACTGTTTTTAGTTAAAGACCTTTTACTATTACAAAAGAATGGCACCCTGTTGGCTTGCATTTTGTGCATCACTGGTATATCGGTGATGGTATCTTGTGATGGTATACCCTGAATTGGATTCATTAATTATATTTTTACCCCGTATTTGATTCATTAATTATATTTTTGCAAGGGATTTAAAAGTTAACCAAAATGAATTGCTGCCATGTGAGGTTAAAGTTGGGTTCATCAGGAGTGCATTTCGTTTCTGATGTCCGCAGTTTTTTATGTGTAAATGTAGGTAACCGTATGCCCCAGGGGGGCCACTTGTATTCAAACGTTGGATATGATGCGTGAAACACACGAACAGACAATGCTTAAAAAGGCGTCTTTTTTTTTTTTTCCCAACAGCGATGTACGCCGCGTACCTTGATTAGAGTTCACAACACAAATGTTGGGAAACAAGGAGGTTTTTTTCTTAACCTTGAAATTGTGATGTATGTGGTTAGGGTATGTGACACTCAAAGTAATTCAGAGATCAAAAATATGTAAAGTGATGCAAGATAATAAAGGGTATATAATGACAATGCACTTGCTTACTTTGTTTTAGGGGAGCAAAAAGGGACAAAAATACTTCTTTATGTAGCAAAAACAAGACAACAATAATTGTTTAGGGTATGTGTTTTTTTAGTCGGTAGAAATACTTGTTTAGGGTGGCATTTTGTAAGTCTGTGTTTAACACGCATCATATTCCCACACCGTTGAATACAATTGCCCCCCCCCGACCGTCATGTATGGATTTATGGGTCCTATTGCGGTGTTAGTGACACAAACACTCTCCTACCACCTTGTACCACCACCATCACCATCTCATCATCACTGTTTGGATCCTACAATTTCCTTATTTCCATGTCTTGATAAAGAGTGTTTTCAAAACCGAGAGAAGAAAATACTGTTAAACACATTATTTCCCCTGCAAGAATGTTTTACTAATTTGCGACACCGCCAATTTTTTGCGGCCATTTTTTGTTTGTCAAATCACGAGGGCCTAACGATCAGGTAGTTCATAACTTGGACAGTGTGGAAATCTTTTTTACGACAGATAATTTTACCCTTATAACTCTGCATGTAGTTCACGATAATTTCTCGCAGGCAAATTTAAGCTTGTTTTTCGGCGGTAATGAGCTAAAAAGCCGCAAATAATAGCATTGATAACAACAACCCCGTCCCTTGTATATCCTCGCTCAAGGTGACAATGATATGCAATTTGCAACATCAGGTGTGTCATTAACAGCCTTGTCTCCAGGGAACTTAACCCTGTGGCCTTTTATCAAGTCTATTTCCTCCGACCCATATGCCCCCAAGGGAACATGCCCCCTTAGTCTTTTCACAAGTCTATTTCCTCAACAGATGATCCATCATCCAGGAGAAAATGACCTAGTTCTTTCTTCACAAGTTCCAAAGCAGTTTGTATGTTTAATTAGGCCACAGTGTAAAATTTTGCATTTGCTCATCACTGCTGCTTTCAGCATCCTTTTCTTGGTTCTTTTTTTTCAAATATTATTTTCCCAAATCTGTAGGGAGTTAAGCTTATTTTTTTTATCGGAGATGGTGTTTAGGACAGATGGTAGTCCACATTGGGACCAAGAGTGGTGAAGGGTAAGATCAGCATGATTTGGCAAAAGCTAAAAACTGCTGTTTTTACTTTGTGTGTGTGTTTACTGTGTGTGTGAGTGTGCATGTATGCGTGTGCGTATACATGTGTGCGTGCATGCATGTGTGCATATGTGTGTGTATGTGTGTGTGTGTGTATATATATATTAAAGGCTCTGAAATGAAGTGCCACTTTGTTTTGACTAAGGAATGGTTAGAAAAGGCCTAAGTTATATTTTTTAGTTAAATTAAAGCAACAATCAGTCATTAAAGGTGCAATGAGAGATTTTGAGACACCCAAATATTGTGTCATAATAGTAATTTCAAATAGATTAGACACTCAATAGATTTCTTACCTAGTATTTGCTTGTAATTGCAAGTATAGTATCATATCTTAAATCCTAAATCATTTATCTTATAATGGACTTTCTATAGGTGCACGTAGAAAGTTCGACACAAGACCACAAAAAACAAAATCCCTGCTAAGGTGTACTACTATCTGCTTGATGGTAATTTGACCAAATTTAGTTTTTAAAGGAGGTACTTAGATAGCTTATTACTTGGAAAAAAGGGTTATTGATGCTTATTATGGAGGGCATTAATTTGGTCAAATATATTTTGGTCAGAGTTTTCCCATCTTGTTCATAATCTAGATCTATGTGGTTTCAGTATGTATTTCAAATTAAATAACCCATTGTTTATCCCATAATGCAATCCCTTGATAAAAAAACTTTGTTTTTGCATGGCCCATCAAGAGCCCTCCTCTGCCACCAGACATGGTAGTGTTCCCATGGTTACCACCATCCTTCTTGGAGACATGTGTTGATGTAGTGTTTATAGTCTTTACAACGTGTTAGTTTACCCTTTCCATCAGTTTCAAGATCTGGTGACTACTGCTTATGAAACATGTTTTATTTTACACAACTTAACTTGATAGTTTCTCACCTTGACATTTTGAATTATGGAAGTGTTATTTAGCATGTGAGGGTGTGATTGAGATGGTAATAATTAAGCCTGTCCCTCGAGGCTGTGCCTATAAACAAATGAAAAGTTCAACGCCTGGATTGGAGTTGAACTCATAACCTATGGATTGGCAACTGAATATACAAAAGATTCTTTCATGGTTGTCCAAACATGCATTTTTCCCCATCTTTTCCCCTTTTTTAATTTGACATCTTAATGTAACATAAGTATGTATGGATATACTCTCAAGCGTCACATTATAAATGTCTTGATAATAACACAACCTTTTCCGCATTTGAAACTGTTGATTGCAGTTTCATGTCAATGTTAAATCTCTTATTTAATGAGCATTTTGCTCACTGCAAAGATCCCATGTGGATATTTCTCTTGAAACCTTTGAGGAGAGGCCTGAAAGTGATTTTAAAAACCTAAATAACTAAATAGCTACATTTTCAGTTCTTAAAAACAGATATTGATCCACAAAAAAATGTTATCAATTTGATCTTCTGTGACATTTACAAAATAGTCTACCACTGTCCACTTTAATAGATAAGTATGTTTTCAACAATAGATGGGGGTCGGGTTAGCACAGTGGGTCTTTCCTCACTTCGCATCACTGTGGTCCCAGGTTTGACCCTCAGTCCGTCCTGCAATTTCTTGTGCATTTGGTTTCCAATCCATACTCGGCCTAACAGGTTTTCTCCGGGTACTCCGGTTTCCTCCTGCTCCTAAAACTGGGCTTTCTTCCCTAACATGTATATGATAATAAAGTGAATTGAAATAAAGTATCTTCGTGACACTAAAATGACATGAGTGTTGATGTGTCGTTAAATACTAATACCTCCTCCTCCTCAACAGTAGACCAGTATTGTGTAAAAAATACTTTATTTCTTAGATTTCATATATCATTTTGACTCCAGAATACGTAGATGGGTTAAACACGGGGGATGGTGGTGGCGGTGGCATGGGTGCTTGAGCCCATTTGGTATTTGCCAAATCACTGTAAAATTTGCTGATTTTTTCCGAAATAGCCACTCAGCCGACCAGATTTGTACTCGGCCACCCCCCCCCAGTTTTCTGGACACGCCCTTGGTGGTGGTGGTGGTCGTCATCGTCGCTCTAATTGTTATAGCCAAACATGAAGTTGTAACACCCACCCCTCCTCCACTGACTAGTTTATTGTATATTTCGGTTAACTCCCAAAAGATGTGAAAGGTTTAGCTTAAAACAGCAAAGCTTCTATTAATGACATTGAAGCCAAAAAAGACTAAACTTTTAGGCAACAAAGCGGTAGGGAATGATGGTAATCAGTGCTAGCTGGAGCTGTGCTACTTTCTGAAGATAATTGCAGCCAACAAATTTATAATAAGCTTTGTATATAGGTATCAGTGGCACATGCGTGGGGGCTTTGGGTGCTTGAGCCCCAGGGTATTTGCCAAATCACTGTAAAATTTGCTGATTTTTTCCGAAATAGCCACTCAGCCGACCAGATTTGTACTCGGCCACCCCCCCCCCAGTTTTCTGGACATGCCCTTGCATATGGTAAGTCACAGTAAGTGCTTTGTAGATATAACTGTGATATTATCTGAAGATAGCTAAGTATATACAACAGGATGGTAGTGTCAAAAGGGATTCTACTTTAAACTTGGGCGGGGGTTTTATACCAGGGCTAGTCCTCCATGAATGGACCTTGTTTTCTATCAACATACTCTGATTGTGTTTGTAATAGGTGAGAAAATTCCTTGTGGATGGGCTGTTCCCACCCATCCAGGAGAAATTGTCTCATTATACTGTCACAGTATGTTGAAAGAAAAAAAGTCCACCCTTGAAGGACTAACCCTGGTTTAGGCCAAGGGAATTTGATTCTTAGTTTCCTGATGGAGCGCGCATCAGATTTGCCACTGTGGAAAATATTTCATTACTGATTTTTAAACTTGTGAAGAAATAAACCTGCAAATACCCTGTTTTATTAATTAGGCACTTGGGAAACTTTGTTTATGTAATAAATATAAGGTTACTAGTGTATTCAAGATGTCTTTAGATGTAATAATGAAATGACAGTAAATAATGAAATGACAGTAAATAATGAAATGACAGTAACACAACCAATTTCTTCATGGGAGTACCTTTGAAGTACCTGTTAAGTAGCCACGCAGTACCCACCCGAATGGGTACCACATCGCCGGCCGTAAAAGTGGGGGTAACCATCCACCTAGGCACACACGCAGTAGCTGAACCACTAGTCAAGACACAATGCGGGAGTAGCTGTATGGGTACTCCCATGCAATGAGCTTTGAGCTTGTGTGATTATTTCAGTTAATTTTTATCCATTATTTAACATTTTTGTCACATAAGTTATATGTTTTTGCACAAAATGTCATATATAGGGGTTTTTGGTGATGCTCAACTCAAAAATAAGGACACTTAGATTGAAAATGATCCAAAGTTGTAAACACCAATGTGGAAGGTTGGCGCCGTCAATGGTCCAAAGTGCTGCCTACTAGGCAGCGGCTAGGGGAGTCTGTGTGAAGGTACTCCCGTGGAGTAGGCTGCAGAGGTACTCCATACTGGTGGCTACAATGGGTACTGTTCAGTCACCGAGCAGGCAACTGCAGAGTACACTATAAGATGGGTACTTCTAAGTAAAGATAGCTGGCTATCCATTCCATGGCTTGGTAACTTTGCAAGTACTTAGATGTAGGTGCTGCCATCGCTAGTGCATCAAGGGGGTACCCTTGGAGTAGAGCTAAGAGTACCGGAATTAGCCTAAGCTCTGGGTTACACCGTAGTAGAAGCTTGCTGTGAAATATGAATATGAACAATCGACCTCATCACCTTGTTCAAAATCTCCAATAGGAAAATAAGAATCAACTTCCATTGCCTTAAAATCGGCGGGGTTTAAGGATAGACTCCCTTCGATAATACAAGCCATATTATTTTCATCAACAAAGAGATACTAATGAACTTCATACTTTGTGATCAAATCATCAGCACTTGTGCTATCTTCTGAAGATAAGCTGACTAAACACGTGGTGAATAGTATAGACCAGCAAAGATAGTGAATGAGCTTTGTACTTATATGATATGATAGTTATATCAGACAGTGCTAGCTAGATGATCGCTATACCAGGGGTTCTCAATAGGCGGCCCGCGGGCCCCCATCCGGGCCCGCCAACCATTGATTTTTGGCCTCGACTTGCTCAAAATTCACAAGTATAAAGGAAACATAATAAACTAGAACACGCCACAGTTTGTGTTTAGCAAAACGTATTTCGCATGTGGGCAGCATGCAGAACATGCAGTCATGCAGAAATTCCCCTTAATGCCCTTTAACCCCCATGCCGAGCACAAATTTGTGAATTTTTCTAGCTGGTTCTTATACATACGGCCAGTAGCCAATGCAAGTTGGGTCGACCTATATTTTTGAAGATTTTTCACATTAAGACTGGAGTTCCCCTTTTATGACCTTTGAACCCCATTTTTGTGCACAGTGGTGGTGACGGTCTCAAGCTTTCATATGCATGAGTTACGTGACCAGGCTACCTTTGCATATAGCAAAGCTATGATTTTTTGAGATTGTTTTCACATTAAGACCGAAGGTTCCCCTTTAAGAACCTTTGTGACCCCATGTTGAGCACAAGTGTTGGTGAAGGGTCCCAAGCTCTTTGATATGCATGGTTCGTTACATCGTGACCGCCATTGCATATAGCAGCTATGATTTTTTGAAATTTTTCACATTAAGACCGGAAGTTTCCACTTTAATGACCTTTGACCCCCCATTGAGCACATGTTGGTGAAGGGTCCAAGCTCTTTCATATTCAATGGTTACGTGACCATGCTACTACCTTTGCAATAGCAGCTATTATTTTTTAAAGATTTTTCACATTAAGACCGGAATTTCCCCTTTAATGACTTTTGCCCCCATGTTGAGCACATGTTGGTTGAAGGGTCCAAGCTGCTTCATATGCATGATTTACTTGACTGATACCTTACATAAAGCAATATGATTTTTTTGAATGTTTTTTCAACCTTAATACCGGAAGTACCCCTTTGTGACCTTTGACCTCCATTTTGAGCACAACTTTGGTGCAGGGTCCCCAGCTGCTTCATCTGCATGGATCACTGACCATTCTAACTCCATTTAGCTAATAGGAATTTTTAAAGATTTTTCACATTCAGACCGGAAGTGACCCCTTAATGACCTTTGAGTCAAATTTCTGGTACAACCCTTAGACAGTTCGACTAATGTTGCCGATCACTGACGGAGCCATGTTCCACCATCACGGGTGTTTTTTTTTTTTTGTTTTTGTCTTGTAGAAGAAGAGGCCTTTTTAAAAGAAGTTCCGCCGAATGCCCCTTTAATCTGGCCCCACGTGACCTTGCCCCCAATTCTGGGTACACCAAAAGGGTCGTGGGTCACTTGTTCTTCTGACAACATCTAGTTGTCATAGCATTTATTCTGTGGCAGAAGATGCATTTTTAAAAGTTCCGACTAGTGCCCCTTTAATCGGCCCCGTACCCCTACGAGAGGTCAAAGGTCAAACGATGTACACCCTCTGGTGTATCTGGGTCAGTATTCCTCTACCGATTTGGCTATTATAGACAAGCGTTTGGCAGAATAAGGTAAAAAACCAAGCCTCTGAAGAAGAAGAAGAAGAAGAAGAAGAAGGAGACGAAACTAAAGACAGCACAAGTAAAAACAAAACCACAATATATTCGCATGTTACACACATGCGAATATAATGCAGGTTATTTGGCCTCAAGTATGGTAACATTCAAACATGTTCGCATTCTCTGGCCCTTCAGCTAAATAATTGGGAGAACCCCTGCGCTATACTATCTTATGAAGATAGCTAAGTATCTGCTTATGTTTTAAGCCATCCATGGTATTTGAGCCAACAGGACGATATCTAACATAGTGGATTAACATTTGTACTTAACGGTAGTCATATAATTGGGGCTTAGTGGATACAACTGTGGCTATGTGTCTATCTTCTGATGAGAGCCGAGCTTTTTCACTCCTTGTATTTAAACAAAAAAAGAAGAAAACTCTAAGGCTGGTGATGATTTTTGTACTTACGGTAGTCATATACGAGTAGTGCTGGTTAGGTGTTTTTTACTGTTTGCTACATTCTTTCCTGCCACAATAAACAAAATTAATCTGATTCTGCCATCAATGCTGCCACAATTATTAGTTTTTAAAGGGGTTCATATCAAAATCCATACAACTAAGTTTACCATGTCCATGTCACTCGAGATAGCAAAAGTTGTTTGGTATGTTTGTGCCCCTATCCAAGATCTCTGATATTCTTGTCTTGAACTTTTTGTATAGTGGAATATATTATAATTTTTTGCATTTTTAGGGAATTGAACAGTTTTTGCAGCTTTTGAATTTGTAAATTTAATTTCCATTTTTACTCTTTGAGTCAAATTCAAGGTGTGTGGAAAAAAGTAGATTATATTTTAAAAAAATAAGCCACTATAGAGTAATGAGCAAAAACTTTTGTACTTTGGTAGAATTGTATTGAAACAGTTTTCCCAGGCTTCAAAACTGAGATTGGAATTAGCAAGTGTATTGTTCATTATAAAGCTGAGGTCTTGATTTTCCTTTACTATGTCCTTCCTCAACCCCATCAAACAATAATGGGGGACTGAGGCCTGGTGAGGCTGCTAACAACTACTTTGATGCTCCCCCCCCCCCCCCCCCAAATCGTACAAGTTTGCAACATTTTTCTCCATTAGTGGGAGGAAATAGATGCTGTATCATCTACTAAAAGAGAAGCTGACCTCCAGTAGAAACAGGAAAGTTTGTTATCTACTGAAGATGGATAACCTTCTGTTAAGGTGTCACATGGGGGATTAGACAAAATACATGAAGCCAATAACCTATCAACCTTCATCTAAAGTACTGTCAATACAAGTACAATAGAAACATTTTATTTTTTTAATTTTATTTTTTCCCTTTTCGCGTAATTAATTACTGCATTTGCATAATTAATTAGAATGAAAGTCAAATTTTCCAAAAAAATGTAGCTCCGTACGGAATGTCCAATAGAAAATTTCATTAAGGTGTCAAATTAAAGCTCCTTGCCAAGATCTTCGTGATTGGCCTTGTTTTTTCTAGTCCTGCATGGGGTAAAGGCAATTCACAGCAATTGAATATCACCTACAGTAAATGATGACATGTACAAAATTATCAATTCCAAATTTTGTATGGATTATTGTTTGTTTTTGAAGACCAAGACCTAGAGTTTAAACATTTTACAGATTAATTCTGGCCAATTCTGAGGTCTGTAGGGGGTGTAGTTTTGGAGCTACATTTTTGTTTTAAAACCTGAATTGTCGCGAAAATATGAAATCGTAGAAATTGTGCGTTAAAGTTTTTAGGTTACGTTCTACGGATACAAATGATATCAAATACCATTTTTTTTAGTTCACTTTACTATTAAGTCTTTATACTTGCTAAATGGAACTCTGGACCACTTACTAAACTTACCTCCCCCCCCATGCCTGGCTCATAGATCACCCCCCTTATCCTCCTCAACATGCTGGCTTGTCTTCATACCTTTCTTGATTCTACGCCGCGTTTTCCGTCGCCTACGGGTCGTCCTCTCTTTGATTTTGTTTCTGTCTGCAAGAGTTTTAATTCTGTCGCTGTCAATTGGGTTCAATAATGCCATTTGTAATATTTTTCCCAGGACAAATATTCATACCTACCGTTTCAAAACACCCGCACTCCTTGCCAATGCCAATTATTGAAAAGCCCACACTGCACTTGCCACACCAATGTCCATGGTCACGCTGCAATTACTACATATCTTTGTATTACTCGCATTGACCGTAGTAATTACGTAAATACGCCTGTAGGACAAAACCCTGATCATTTCAAATAAAGGGCAGAGCAAACAACTTAGCTGCATGGAAAACCCCCGACATGAAGTTTTATGAGCCAGGGGCGCGTTTAGGCCTTCTCAAATAGCAAAATTATGATTCCGGTGCCATGGCACAACGAATATGCAACAATTAAAAATAGGTTGGGTTACTCGTCATTTTGTATCGCAAATTTTAACCGTTTAATATTACAATACTTTTTTGGGCTGTTCCTATGTTGACAAAGGACACTCCAAACTACTTAAATTTGAAAAAAAGAAGACAAAGAAACAAAAATAGGGAAATATACTCTATTAGGTGTTTATCACCCATAGACCCTTATGTAGCCCCTTGGCAAGCAGAAGTAAAATTTGCTTACTGCAGCATTGAATTCTCTATCAGTAAGATGTAGGAAGGTGGAATTATGCTATCTACTGAAGATAGATAACCTTCTTTAATAGTAGCTTGGCAAGCAGAGATAAAATTTGCTTACTGGAACATTGAAATGTCAGTAAGATGTAGTAGGGAGGTGCCCTGATTATTTGCGATCTACTGAAGATAACCAGGCTTCTACCGTAATTAATTGGGCAAACAATGATATGAAAGTGTCTGCTATGACGTTTAGCTTGGGAAATTACTATTGTTATCTGGTGAATAAAGCTTCTGTATTTATGGTAGCTTTGGCCAAAAGAGAAAATTACATAGCTAGGAAATCTAGCCATATTACCACTCAAAAGGAGCTAAGCATTTTTTTTATAAAAAATGGTTACTGCAGAGGGAAAAGTAAATGGATAATATGGTGCGGCAGATTTTTAATGTTATTAATATTACGTTATAACTGTAAATACTTTTATATATGTTCTTCTGCATACAAAAAGGTTTCATTTCATCGTAGAAGAGAGTATCAGTTCGCTCTGGGAGGAGTCCAGCTTAATTGCAAAATAAATTTCCACGGCTGTTTTGCATGTCTAACTCCCTGGGACACTACCTGCCTATCTATCGGCATTAAGCCACTATTTTGATGGTCACTTGGAAGTTAATATCATATAATGAGCAAATCAGAGAAGAAACTGATATATAAAAATGGTGGTATGGTTTACACAGAGAGAGATTTTCATTGGTTACTCAGAGGGCTATTATGTTGAGCCAATTAAGAAACAGATTTGTATTATAGGTGGTAGTGCCTGTCGGATTAATGGTGCATTCATGATTACAGCACATTCCTTTTGTTTATGACCACACGATATCACAAGAAAGGTTATGGTCCATAATTGCAGTAGTTGCTTGCTACGTTTTCCCCCCCCATCCCCCCTCGCGTTCTAATGTTATGACACGAATGTTTCAAAACACGCTGCCCCATAACCACTGTGTTGTAATTTCTGTCTAACAGAAAAGGAAAGAAAGTACAAAATTGTCGAATTTCGTCTAGTTGTAGACGAATATCAATAAGATTTGGCACACATTACTGTACTCATGCCAACAGTTCAGATGATATAAAAATCTCAATTGTTTTGAGGTGAAGTCGGGGGGAACCAAGGCTGTGGATCCCGAAATTAACCCTTTAAACTTCTCAGGATAATTGCAATTTTACTTGAAACATTCGCTTCTTCATGTGAAGTTGCTAGTCACACCAGCAGGTATATACATATTCTGCATTAACAAATTAAGCATCCTGATAACTCTGTTATGGTCTCAACAGGAACATGCCTATATCAAGCACTTACAGAGTATCTTAAATTTAAAATAGTTAGTAGAACTTTTTAAACTAATAAGGCTGGAGTAAGTACAAAAAGTAATATGTCATTCCACTCATCATGCAAGAACCTGGCATCTTTTCTCTTGTCCATTACAAGCGGAGGCTCCTGCTTCTAATGAACCTGACACAGCCTACCTGAGGAGTTCACGGGGTCTGACTGCCGATGCCATCTACTGGCGACGTTACCACGGCAACCATTTGTACACGGCGTGCAGGGGACCACAATCGTCCCGCAAGTACCAGATCTGACTCCAAGGACATGTTTATTGAAGCAATGACGACATGTTTTGGGGTTCAATACTGTGAGTATCCAAACTCCGATTTGGAAGGGGAACGGCAAGTACGTCCTTGAGGATGTGGTTTTTTGCTAACATTTTGTCAGCGGATTTTACCGGTGCCGTCTGGGTTCAATTAGCTGGGCGGGGATCAAAAACTACGGTGTTAGGATGCTAAGAGAAGAGGAATTTTATAGAATAGAAATTTTATGACACGTGCATTTGTTTACTATGCTGTTATAAAGTGGTAATTTTGCCAGAGGTATGCAGAGGTATTTTTATGGCTTTTTTCTTGAAGCATTTTGTGTCGCCTACCCTTAAGGGGCAACGAGAGATTTTGAGGCACCCAAATATTGGTCATATAGGTAATTTCATATAGATCGCACTCAATAGACTTCTTACCTTGTATTGGCTATCGGGAAATGTCCTAAAAGAGCGACAAAAAGGTGATTTTTGATTTGCTTATATTTTCAATTGTAAAACATTAGGCTGAATTTGTATGCTCCTCTAGGAATTAGCAATTTCACAACTTTTTGTATCCAAAAAGAAACATTTTTCAGCTTAATCCTTTAAGATGGGGATTTATTTTTGATAAAAAGCTTTACATCAGGCAAAAATCAGTACTTTTGATTTTGTTAGGGACACTGAGATGTGAAATCTCTCGTTGCACCTTAAGGCAGGAAGACACATAGGGATTACTTTGTTCACTGTTGTTGTTGTTGATTTCTGTGATGTCTTGTCTGTTGTGAAAAGGGTTAACATTTGCCTTTAATATCCCAATATTTCAATGGATTTAAACCCCAAAACAAGCGTATAGATGAAACCTGGGATCCCTCATTTGCTGATGAGGTCAAAGGTCACATTACCAAGGTCCAACGTAATGTGAGATCAGTTGTAACTAAGCTGAAAATGTAAAGTTTACCTAAATTGAACGTGCACTTCGATGTGGAACCAACCTGAATCATACAGGTACAACATCTGGATCTTATTTGTGATCAGGCAAAGGGTCAATGCTAAGGTTAAAGGTCAACATGCCCAAAGGCCAAAGGTTATGTGAGGTCAGTTGTAAGATAGACTGAATTTTTAAAATTGACCTCAATTGAAAAGTTGACGTAGGACATACAACTTGAGTCAGAGGTGCAAATTGATCCCTCTTTAGTCGATGAGGTAAAGGTCACATGCCAAGGTCAAAGTATTATGAGGTGATCATTACAAACCGCGACGGAAGGCGAAACAAGCGGTTGAGGAACGGTATTTGTTTTTTGTTGTTTCAAGTTACTATAATTATTTGTATTCCTACAAATATCTAGACTTAAGTATGTGGTGTTGTTCAATTGTAGTGTTTATTGGTGTATGAGTAGCATTTATAATAATGTCATGCACAAAATTGTCACTTTTATTCAGTAGACTGGGGGGACTTCATAAATTATACATCAAGTATACAAATGCGTATAGACTTCCGGGGATAGACTTGCTAAGCTCTTATAGGGAGAATGGGCATAGAGGACTTGGGTGTTACCTATGGTGCAGAATCTCGGTTTAAACGCAGTGGAAGAACTTACGGATACTTGGCGAGATACAAAAATATTAGGTACAGGTAAATGGGAGTTAGTCTTCTGTAGTTGATTTTCAAATGGACAAATGAACAATAAATAAATCTTTTAAAAATCGTTTTTTAAGATGGGACCCATGTACAGAGAGTAGTACTTGTACATGTGCGTGCACACAAATTTCAGCAGGAACACAAAATCCTATGACTGTCATACAAGTTGGTTCCAGTGTTTCAAAGGGAAGCTTACACTTAGAATATGTTAATCGCTGTTGATTTAAAGGGCAATGAGAGATTTTGGTGGCAATCCAGATATTGTGTTATATGTAGTGAATTCATCTGATTATGACCCTAATAGAGTTCTTTCCTGTTATTGGCAAAAAAAATGCCTTGAAGTGTGAAATAAAAGGCAATTTGATTTGCTAATTCAATACAAAAAACTTACTCATTCACAGGGAATATATTTGATTATGAAAGCTTTACATTAGTGCAAAAACAGAATTTTCACATTTTTAGTGACACCTGTTATGTGGAAATCTCTCATTGCAAATTTAACTCTCAATGACTCTTATCATAAGAGATGTTATAGATAAATATGTGATTGCCATGGGGGGATATGTCAGGACTTACTTTGGGTAAAAGTAAAATAGTCAGAGTTCTGAGTTCAAATACTATCAATTATAAATAATGCCCATGGGAGTGTGGTCATCGGACTTTACCACCTGTGTAATAAAAACATGGCTAAGTTTAGTGTATAGATAATGTAGTCATGGTTTGTACATGAATGCACAATGATTCAAAATGTGCTAATCCAGGCCCCGTATGCAGAGGGGGTGCTGGGGGGCCTAACCCACTCCCAATTCCACAAAAGTGGAAAAGGGTCCACTTTTTGCTGAATATTTTTGCAATAAAAAGGTCAAAATAAATAATTTGACAAGAAAAGTCCACTTTTAGTGAT
>JAMKCH010002936.1:0-76083 GCA_023653785.1 Ophioderma brevispina | reverse complement strand
AACACTGTGCTGTTATTTGAGTGCTTGGAGTACCAATACAAGTATTTGTATCATTTAATGTTCCTTGCTTTATTTTCAAGCGGACGTTTGGGATTTTTTTAAAGTCCGCACGTCGACTATTACCTCTTCTTTAGTACAATCGTCTAGGAAGGAATTTCAGCACTTTTCGCCTTTTGGAAATCAGAAACAAGCACAACATGCTATGGTTTTGTGAAATGGATAGGATATCTTATTCTATTGAATAAAATGTTCTTTTCGTTAATTTTGGCGTTCCCTCGTACTGGCAATGATTGGGTGATATTAAATAGCACATAGGAGTAAGGGTTTGGGCAGCTAATGAATTCCTATGTAACAATATACCTCTAATTGAGAAATTCATAACCCACTAAACTAAATAAATAAATAAGAAAGAAAAGAAAAGAAATAAGAAATAAAGAAATAAACAAAGAAATAATAAAGAAATCAATAAGAAATAAAGAAATAAGAAATAAAATAATAACTAAAATAAATAAGAAAGAATAAATAAATCAAGAAATAAATAAAAAATATGCCAAAATATACACTCAAACCTAGTAAAGAGAATAAAGAGAGACATTCCCAAATGTAATCCAACCCAGCGTTCACATAGTTCCCAGAAATAAAACATCATTGATGTTAACTAACCTGCGTACTTTGTATTGGGCAGTCTGTCCCCTCTGACTGTGGGCCACGTTTGGAAATATAACATTCAGTTTTGAATCAAAACAATAAAAGCCCTGTACATATGCATTGGAGACGTGTTTGCGAGTTTTACAGTGACAACTGTTTACAGTCCGAAAAATGCCTTTCTCATGCCTTTTCTCTTCATTTCAACAACCCTCAGTTACTAGGATGTTATTTTCACCGTGTTCCTATCATTGATGTCGATTTCGGAAGCATAGCTAACATTTGGAACATTTTGGCACGGTTTACACCACCATAAAAAAGGAATTGTACACTATAGTACTCGAATTATTTCATTTTGTAGCGTTACCGTTCTACAAATGTTACAATCTCTAGGGTGGTGACACCCGTTGTGAGAACCGTCATGATATACGCGAGATACCCTCATACCCACAGCATAGAGTCATCGTCAGCATGTATCCTGTAGTATTTGAATTAACGTGTATCCGTTAAAAGTAGAATTATTTTAGAATGCCGTTGCCGAAACGTTTTTCGGATCATTGTAAAAGCATACTATGGTAGGATGCCCTATCACACACTTTTGCAAGTCATCCAGTGGTGTTGGCTTGGAAATCATGTTTTGTTGTTTTTGTTCCTAAATATTTCAAATCCTGCCATTAAACAGACCCGTCAAGCGTGTTTCTACTGTGCAGTCCCTTGAGTAGTGAAGTAGTAAGGATGTGTGATCGAAGATTATATATCGCCAGAGTTCAGAGTCATTCGCAGATTTTTTTTAATTACGGACTGGCCGGTACTCAATTCTCTCGTGTTAGGATTTGTTCCAATCATCTATGAAAATATTTTTATTAGACAATATATTTGTTCATTTATTTCGGTGGTTTGGGCGATGGAAATGTGTTTGCATTTTTTAATATTTTAGTGGTGTGTGGGTGCTGCGTTAAATATTTCATGATTCTAGTCTTCGAAAAACATCTAATGAAAGAAAAGAAATCAATAATCGAAAGAAGTTAAAAAAGTGACATGAATTAGGCCTATCTTCTAATAACGCTTCCAGAATTGGTGTCGATTGTAGAACTTCATTTTTGGTTGATCACATCCTTATTATGTAGAATGTTTGGTGTATTCATTTTTTTTTTTTTCTTACCTTACCCCGGATTCCTTTATGAATAAAATGGGCATTTAATAACTAATTATGTAATTGTGGTGGCAAACATTGGCATGATTCCTTTCAGACTAACGAATTATGGTCAAATGGTCGGTTTTGAATTGCCATCTACTATGTACATTTTAGCTGTTATCATATCTGAGTCAGTAATTTTTTTTCTTGTAGCGAGGCCTATGTCACTTCACAAAAGGAACCGAATTTCATGTAGCACAGTAGATACTAATAATGTGCAAGTTGTCTATCGCTCTAAACTACAGTGCGCGCGCCTCATTTTACTTCCATCTGTACACTTGTCTGCCTAAAATCTCATTTGCCCTGTTAACATACCTCTATAATATATGTGGAGGGTTAAGTGGGTGTTGTTTGTGTGTAATCGACAGCATTACTTCAGAGTAAGGCAAAATATATCTACTAATTTTAATGATTAAATGATCCAGATTAGTTATTAAAAAGACAGTCTGCAATTACATTAATTTATTAGTTTGGCCTTATTCTATGTTGACATGTATCTGCAGTTTCTAACATTGCCATACACTTTTGTCGACCAACCTGACCCCCCCCTCCCCTAATCAATGTTGAACACTGCAAAATCTGTTTTCATCGAGGAATAATCCAACCTTGATTGGTGGGGGATGGGGAGGGAAACTTGTTTTAAAATATTCCTTCGCCAGGTACAGACAAGAATGACTTATTATCTTTTGCTGATAGGCAGTGCACGGATGTGATGTTATTAAAAATGTCAAATCCAACGAGCAACAAAGTGGTTACTCCATTAAGGCGATTGACTAATGAGCTTAACCTGCCTGGCTAAAGAAGAACTTCCAACAGTAAAATACTAAAAACTAAATCCTTATTTTATTTTGTAATATATGCGTTAAATTACTCTTAAAGGAACTGGCACACTTTGACGGAGACACGTTATCACCGAAGAGTCATGAGGTAATGGAAAAAAAGGAACAGAATAAAATAACATCGACAAACAAAATCAAGTGTACCATTACACAATTATAAATGCTGTGATGAACCAAAGTCTCCAGCCTCTTCTCATTGAATGCCATGCTGGTTTTGTATCGCTGTGGAAACATTCACAGGTACCAAGTCGAATATTTAAAAAAATGTTTAAGTCACAGAGAACAGAGATGATATTAGTATTCATAAGCAAGATTTTCGTGACAATATTTCCAAGAAAAAGAACTGTACCTTGTACTTGCATTTAATGATTTGTTTCACACAGCTATTACCTAAGATTATATTAGAGATCATGCTTCACATGAGTGTAATTTTACCCCGCTATACTTAAGAATAAATCCTTTTAAAATGGAGTCTATTTTACAAAACTTAAAAAACGCGCAGAAGTCAAAAAACCCATTGCTATTCAATTCTCGATGTTATGAACTATTATACTCTAGACATGATAAAATTACAATCTAAAAGATACCAGATTTCAAGCCTGAGGAAAGCATATGACGGTTTTACTGGCCAAATGCCCCAAATTCATGAATTTCGCATGGATTTGTATGCACGGGAAGCTAAAACATCCGACTTTAAAATGCATAAACTGCGATAGCTGCTAACTACAAATTAACAGCGTTTTGAGTTATATATGTACAGAAAATTAATTAAAACAAGGTTCAAAATGGTGATCTTCTAAAAATCAAACCAGAACTTGCGTTTTCTAAGTGAGTTGAAGATTTAAAGTGTAAAAAATGGCTATTTCATCGTATTTTGCCAATGTTTCGGCTAGTGAGCAGATTTGAGACTCACTTTACATATGAGACCACCGGTCTAAATATTGGATGTGCAAAGGTTTTGAACGTGGAGGACAAAGGTCCATTAGGATTAGAGGTCAAACTGTACCAACTATATGAGTCCTACAGTTCCTTTGTGCATGTTTGGTGGTCACTATAGATTTATTTGCAGAATTGTATATAATAGGTGGAGTCGCCCGCTGCGCGTGGGTCTTCACTAGCTGAGTATACCCGTTAGGATGAGTATACTGGATGTTTCAGAACAGAAACCAAAGTATTGTATTCGACCTCATAGCACCCTGGGTGGCTTTCATATACATACGTCAAGGCATGGGTATAAAACACGCAAATGTTACCAATAAGACCATACATACTTCCCCAACTACAAAATGAACTCCTTCGAAAATGTGCACCACAAAAGTGGTACGGCCAAACTTACCACCATCAAAACTCATATCAATACGTTAAAAGACCCGGCAAGTTACCCGATACGACCCCTGGATGACCTTTGACCCCAAAATGACCCCTCGAAAACATGACAAACTTGATGGCGAACCCTCTACCACCCCATACCAAAACTCATTCCATACGTCAAAGCACAGCCCGTTTCACCCGAAAACGATCCCCTGGATGATTCCGTCGACCCTCAAAAGACCTTCGAAACATGCACAAAAAACTTGTCGGACCACAAAACTCTACCACCATTACCAAAATATTCATAGGTCAAAGCACAGCCTAAGTTACCAAAAACAAGACCCCTGGATGACTTTGCAGAGCTGCCAACATTGAGATTTGAATCCGGGAGATTAGATTTGATCTTGGAATCGGAGATTTGATTAGAATCAGGGAGATTTAAAAAAAAAAAATAGCGAGCATTCAGTGTAATACCTCTCAAGCGGGATACACAATGGATAGGTTTAAAGATCAATTGAAAGCTTCCACATTTAAGGAACTGTCAGCTAGAAACTTGTCATTTGGATTTTTAAAGAATACATGAAAAAGGTTGAAGCTAAAAAGTCAACTTTAAAGGTTAGTAACTTGAAAACGAAGCCACCTACCTCAAGTTATGAACTGCATCAGAGATGAGCTCTTAAAATAAAGCTGGCCGAAAAAAATTGACAGACAGGGCTCCGCCGTAATATGACAGCCCCCATTTAGGAAAACTGTCAGTAGGAAACTAAGTACCTATGAGATTTAAAAAAAAATATGAAATGAAAAGTCGAAGTCGAAGTTAAAAGTCAACTTTAAAGGCTCATAACTTGAAAACGAAGCATCTACAAACATATGAAACGTCACATGAGATAGAGCTCGTAAAAATAAAGCTTTCCCGAAAAAAAATTGACAGGGCTCCGCCGTCGACAGACCCGTTTAGGGATGTCAGTGGGAACAAAGGTTCCAAACCAGCACTAAAATCAATTTTATAACCTCTAACACTTTGCCACTCAAATGCAATATGGAGCAAATTCAAAAAGGCAACACAGCAAAGCACAACAGGTTACATAGCTTGTAGGCTATCCTTTGCCACCACGGAGTTAATTTTAACACTTTAAGACACAGATAGCCTATAGCAGTTTTAAGGGTAAATATAAAAATATGCTTTTGTGCGGTCCATTCCGAAAGTCGGGAGAAAAACTATTCAGAAACCAAGACTATATTATCTTTTTGCCTAAGAAGGTGTTACTTATTTTCTTACTTGTTATTCATTTTATTTTATCTCAACACCACCATCATTTTCCATGACCCCTGAATGACCTTTGGACCCCAAAATGACCCCTCGAAAATGTGACCATACAACTCGTACGGCGAAACTTAACCACCATACCAAAAACGCAATCTCCACGTCAAGCACGCCAGTTACCCGAAAACGACCCTGGATGACCTTTGACCCCCAAAATGACCCTCCAAATCGTGACCACAAAACCTCGTACGTCGGAGCTTCCACCACCACACCAAAATTCATATCCGTAAGTTAAAGGACGGTTGATGAACAATGAAACAAATAGCCGGACCAAAAAACAAGACCACAAAGTTGATTTATTTTAGTAACATAGATTTGACCAAATGGGTCAAAAAGGTCACATAGGGCCATTAGAGGTTCAAAGGGCACATGGTCATCATAGGTTCATTCTGCGCATATCAGTAAGAGTCTGGAACAGTGGTTCATTAGTTTGTCATAGCATTTTAGGTCAGAAGTGTTTTATATAGGGCGAGCACAGTACAAAATCCCTCCCCGCGAAAAGGGGCACCACCGCTATAGTCCTATAAAACCTAGAATTTCGAGCGTAATTTGTGTAGTTTTTGTGGAGGGGATTTGCCCTCAAATTGCTTTTGGTGTCAGTCATGTGCGTATCATCATATTAATTTTATTTAAAAATTGGATGAGAAAGCGTATTGGCGGTATGCATACGGCGACCATAAGTGACACCGCGTGAAACACGATTGCGGGGCTCAGGAGTCGAAAAAACAGGGTGTAATATTCAAATCAATTTGCAAAAAACTGAAATATTTTAAAAAAAAAAAAAAAAAAAAAAAAAAAAAAGAATGAATTCAAAATTCTCTCCGCAAATTTCATGCCTCATCTAAGGTAGGGACAAAAGAGATAGACGGATACAAGAGAGGAGCGCATAAAGCACTGTGTTCAATAGGCAGATTCATTTTGTGTACTGTGCCCCCTTATGTGATGACAAATGGGGTCAAAGGGGCCATGTAGAGGTCATTAGGGGCCACGCTATATATACTCAATATGCGACTTGGGTAAGTGGTTCTTTTGACTAAGTGTGAGGTTAATCGGCGGCAATGACACTAAACATGTTACATGCCACCCCCCCCCTACTCCAGGTTAACACGGCATTGCTTACACTGATCTGTAATGGCAGCCAAGCTAGATAAACAATCGTATATGCATCTCTTTTACGAATAACATGACGGCTGTGGTTGCACACGATAAGAATATCAGGGGTAGACATACTGTAGCAGAGCAAATTGTCGGGTTTACGTTTTTTTTTTTAAATTTCAAATTCTTATTAATTTCGTATGTTTCAGGCCCTTGAGGAATATCCTCTATCAAAAATAGAGGCTTATTTATTGACAAATTTGAGTGAATCTTGTTGAACAATTTTAGGATATTCCTAGTCAAAATGTAATAATTCTGGCAGATGTGTTCCAAAGATTCCACTTGTATTGATAGCTACCGCCATTATTCAAACATTTCCGCTTTCAACGAAGAGGGAATTAAGAAGTAAAAAGTCGGAATGTAAGGCCAATTCAAATAAATCTAAAAAACCGTCAAAAGAAGGCAAGCGTGTTTGTCGTTCCAAAATCGCAAAGAATATAGTTATCCAGGTGTAAGTTTATTAAAAATATTCCGAAGTATGACCACCGCTTGTCGCAAGTGAATTACCCTCGTTGTTTATCATATTTTAGGATCGATATCTTTATATCTAGAAAACATAAAGTGCCTTCAACTTTCAAGGACCACTTATAATTCCAGGGGGGGGGGGGGGGGGAAATGGTGGGAAAAAGGGGAAAGGGGTTCTTCCTCCCTTTTCTTCTTTCATGCTGTCCCATCCTTTGCTATTAAACTCTTAGCCCGTCTTACTGTTCCTGTGTTTAACCCTTTATCTCTTCGTTTATCTGTTGTACCTCTTCTACCGTCGTCTTTTTCCCTTTCCTTTTTTTCTACTTCTCTGCGGGGTTTACTTTTCTTCTTTCGCATTTTAGTCTGTAGTACCTTCCTTTCTCCCCCGTTGGTGTTCTCGTTGTTTTCTCATTTGCCGTATGTCGCCTCTGCGATTTTCTCTGTCCCTGATCCCCTCCTACTTCTTTTTTTTTATTTCCTTGCTTTTTACTCTACCCTTCTCCCCAACTTCAGGATCCCGATTCGCGCTTGCTTGTGCTCTTTCTACACCATTTCTCTTGTTCTCGCGTTTGTCCTTTTCCCTTCGTCTCTTTTTCTCGTTTTTCCCTCACGCTTTTTCGCTTCCCTAGCCATTCAACTTCTCGTCCTCACTCTTTTTTTTTTTTATTTTCCCTCTAACCTCCCTTAATTACCTCTACCTATCGTTTTTATCATATTTATTGGATCGAATATTTATATCTAGAAAAACCTAATATATTAAATGCCTTCAACTTTCAAGGACCACTTATAATTCCAGAAATGGTTTTTGCAACAGTTTCAAAGGTGCTTAAAACGGTCAAAGTCGTGTTACAGCGTTTAGAGGAACAGCCAGCTGGGCATATGGTCTACATTGTCGCAGCAATGTCCATTGTATCGAAAACAGACAACAAGAACTTAAACAATGACAACCAGAAGGTTCTCAGCGTACACCAAAATTGTTTCTCAAAAAATCCTCCAAAAATATAACCCATATACAGAAAATAAAAATTCTAAAACTTTGCCGCTCGAAACCAACAAACAACCAAACCCCCAACTTTTCACCCCTAGTACCGTAAACACTATGCAGAGTCAGTATAATGCCATAATGGGCACACGGGTTGCCTTATGGGACAAAGGACGATTACCCAACCAAATTTGCTAAGGTACGGATTTTAATATTTTTGAAGTTTTGCTCTACTAAAGTAGGCAAATATACTTTGCTGAAAATTCTTTGAGACTTGGTGGCAAAATACCCCGAGGATTACATAACTGAGTATGATCTACAAGTTAAAACAAATTCTTGTGTCGTTCTCTATATAATAGTCGGGCGGCCTTCATCCAGAGAAAATTGTTACACAAATCTGACTCAAGGGTCAAATGAACTCGCACTTGTGTTTGACCTCAGTCCCTGGTAAGCCCTGGTAGATATGGAAGCTTGGTAACACGATCACCATTTCATTTCGCACGAAGAACCCCACTAGACCCGGTAATAGTTGCACACATAAACCAATGCATTCAGTAAGAAAGACGACAAGCACGGCATCCAAATGACTGCCAAAACTTGACAACAAAAGATAGAAAAAGTCACCCAAAATGCTGCCGTCACTAAAATTAAAAATAAATAGCCTACGGCGAAAGGCCCACTAGCTCAGAACAATTGCCAAATTTGGGGCAAAAAAAACGGGACATAAAACGGCTGACTAGTTTCGCTAACATAAAGCCGGACAGAAACACGCCCGACCTCGATGACAATAATCAATCAATTCAATGAATTGATGGATTATAAAAAAATCACCTTCATACAAAATCATCGACAACACCAGGACCAGAATTTTACTCACTTTTCATCGATCTCACCATTAACCCCAACAATAGACCTTTCTAAAAACACCTAAACTGTGGGTACTTACAGACTGCCATGAACCACACAATCCAAAATTTTAACAACAGCTCCGCCCAAGCACTCTCCACGGCATAAATTAAAACCAATCCGATTGTCTATATTGTCGGGACTTTAATATAAATTCTTCTCAATTATTCCAACTTCCAACATTAAGGACTTTTATTACACCATCACTTGCAAACTTCTATTCCCCAAAATTAACAGACCTACAGAATAAGCATAAACAGCCACGCTCATTGTATAACATATCCAACTCCACGACACAGACTCACAGACTCCACAACAGGGATATTTGTCACAGACACCACAGCAGAATTCCTTCCCCAAGTCATAATTACATCTCTTAAGCATAAATGACACCCCCAAAACAAACAATCAACTAAAGTGACTACAGAGATCACAAACATTCGCACATTTAACCGAGAGACTCAACAATGAATCCATGGGACATATACCACAGACAAGACTCCTAACATAAAGTGGCATATGAAACTTCATCACAACTTATACCAAACTTCAACGATCAGTCTCCCTTTCAAAAAAGACCATAAAAATCCGTAAAACCTATACGCAGCCTGGCTGACAACAGCATTCCAAGCAATCAAACACAAGCCGGCTCTACAAACATACCCCCCCGGAAGAAAAAACACACCATGCAACCAAACAAAAATACCAAAACATACAAAAAACAAATTACTCACATTTTTGTCATGAACAAGAAAAAAACATAAAAAATACACAAAACAAATTCAGAAACTTAAAAATAATCTTACCAAAACCTGAACAGTCCTCAACAACATCTAGGCAGGAAGGGAAGGTATCCAACTTAAACAAATCCCTGACCCCTTCACTCATAATAATAAGCAGATAACCGCCCTGCTGGACGAGCTAACGCATTTCAAATTAAACGATCACTTCAATAACCTGGGCCCAAAACTGCTAAAAAAATTCCACCTTCCAAAACCCTTTTAATAAACACCTCCAAAAAATACTTACCTCAATTTCCTGAATCCAGTTACTGATGATGAAATGCACAACTTCGTCATCTACTAAAAACTGGTAAAAAGTGCCAGGTACGAAAAGATAGATCTGGGATTGCTAACAATTCATACGATAACATCATATCGCCTCTGATGCACATATTAACCAATCACTTCTGACCGGAACTTTCCCAGATGACCTCAAATCAGCCAAAGTCATTCCTATCATAAAAAACAAAGATGCACATAACAATGCAAATTACAGCCCATTTGTTTTCATTCTTTTTAAAAAAAACTACTTGAAAAATTATGTAAACCGTCTGTCTATATTCTTCAATAAGCACAACTCTTGCGATGAAAACAATACGGTTTTAGGCTCCAATAAACGATCTCAACTTACCATGCCACTCCTTGTGAACTTTATTACTACCAACATAACCTTCCACTAAAAAAATAACCACACATGGGGTATTCCTGGATCGATCCAAGGGCTTTTCGACACATTGACCACAACAGTATTCTTCACAAGCTTGATCATTACGGTGTCCGTGGAGTAGCCTTGGAGTGGTGCAGGAGTTACCTAACTAAACACCGCTCACAATCAGTTTATGTACACTCCACCGCATCCTCCATCAAACCATCACGTTGGCGAGGGAGAAGCATGTCCGCTGGCATGCTTTATTTTCTTTTTCACATGAGAACAATGGTGCAGCGCTGACCTCTTACAGTTGGTAGAAAACGTTGGAAACAACTCGTTTTGGGGGCTCGTAAAGCACGTTGTTTCATTACAAATATTGCAGAAAAGAAAGTTTCTAAAAGTCTCCTTCATACCTCAGATGGCTATTTATAATTATAATTATAATGAATTTTTGGGGGTGAAAAACAAGAATGAAAAGTGAAAAAACGTACTTTTAAATATGCGTGGTCTTGACAAATTCAGGAGCCCCACATCTTTCAAGTTGACCACATCATAAAGGAGAATCTTATCTGTAAAAAAGGCTGGGCACGTGAGCTGTTATCTGTTTGGAGAAAGTAGAAGACCATTTGGTTAGTTCATAGATTCCAGTTTTGGAAATGAATTCCCCTATAATTTAAAATGGCGAAAAAACATCACTATTTGCACGTTCGGTTGGGGATAAACAACGAGCAAGGAAGCGGTCTTTTGTGTTTGTGAAAATCCATGCCTTCTGACCTCGTACAACCAATTTCTACGGTTATCCATTGTTACTGTGACCTCAGCACTGACGGCGTCCCTAAGGCTCAATCCTTGGACCCTACTTTTGTAATCATTTCCATGAATGACATCACCAACATTTCATACACCTAAAACTAAATCTTATTTGAGAAGATGACACAAACATTTTTCTCGTCAAACCTAAATTAATGCGCCTTTTAACAGCATGAATCACGAAATTCGCAAAAATCACTGACTGGTTCGGGCTTAACAAACTTCTCTCAATGTTTCAAAAAAACTAACTACATGCTTTTCTCTACACCACAAACACCAATCCACAATCAAAACATTAACACTAGATAACCAGACAAATCTCCAGGTGACACTCAACCAAATTTGTTGGCATCACAATTGACGTTAAACTAACATGGAATGAACACATTTTAAAGCGTCACTACCAAAGAGTCTCACGCAATTGGTACAATCTACATAGTTAAACACCACCTTCAAGAATACACCTTAAAAATCACTATTACAAACACACTAGTTCTCTCCATACATTAGCTTACTGTAACATCATATGGGGCTCCAACTATCATTCACGGATATCAGCAAAACTAAAATCACCAGAAATGGCCATTTGGGCAACTATCACACAAACTCTTCCCCTAGAACTCACACTTTTCCATTATTCACTCACTGAAAACACTGAAACTAGAGCACCTTAATTTCACTCAAACAGCGTCTTCATGTGGCTATTCACACGATGTTTACCTCCGAACTTCAGCAATTACTTACCACAAACAGACAAGTCCACAGCTATAATACCAAACAGTGACAAATATCTTCCCCTCCCAAAATCTCCTTGACAAGCAATTTTATTCAGTATCACGGCGCACAACTTTGGAATGTTTCCAGGGACACAGAATCCATCACAACAATTAAAAACCAAATACTTTTAAATCTCAACTGAAAAAACATATAATCACCAGTACAATTCTTAAATCATTACTCCTCAAGTCATTTTTCTCTCCTCACTTCTTCTTCATCTCATTCTATCTCTATCATGACTTTTCTTCAACTTTTTACTCTCCACCTCCTGCTTCCTCATATGCATGCTATAACATACCTCAGCAAGACATTTGAAAAGTCGGTCCTTGTCCAATTCAGTTATCGTGTATTACCGTTAAGTGTTTGTTTTTAGACATTATAACGATATATTGTTTGTTTTTGTTTGTTTTTTTTTGTATATATATTTAACCTATGTAATATTTTTGATCATTCCCTCCCTATTGTGTCTTTATTGTATATCGAGTAATCTACTTGTATGGTGTACAGGGCCAGCAATAAATACGCCCTTTCGGGTTGTCCCATTACTGAGCTAGTCTTCAATATCCCTCACGTTCATCTTAGCACAGTTTTCAATTGATACTTTATGTATTATTTTATAAATATCTATTTTTTCATTTTCTGTCCTGTACGATATGTGATGATGAATAAATAAATTTGAATTGAAAATTGTGAAATTATTATTTCCATCTTCGGTGAAGTTTTTTCATCCCAAGAAAAGAACCAACGTAATTTTTTTAAAAACTATTTTTTTTGTCCGTTGGTCAAGTATAGTAACACTTTGATCAATAAAATTAACTCTTTCATTACAATTTTTGTCTTGTCTTACATGGTTGGTTATATCACACCAGACCTTGTAAAGGTCTCCAGGGGTCACTTCAAGTCAGTTGTTTAATCCTCCGTTTGCTCCTCCCTCAGGTTTGACGTGTTATCAATGTCACATCGGTAATATGGATTGTTACGTCTTGAAATTAATAGTGGCCTTTTTCAAGTAGTGCGCATATGCATCCCTGTACTCACGCTTTAAAGGATGGACTCAGAGGATGTCCGATGAGGCCGCACTATTTTTCAAACACAATGTTGTTTTTTGCATATGCATTAATGCTTGTCCATATTCTATCACTGTGTTGAAAATAATAAGCTGAAAAACAAGCACTTCTATAGAAAAATCAAACTTTGTTGTCAAAAATTCGGAGTCGAATTTTGTTATACCCGATATCCTACATGGCACTTTTACACTGTGCTATAAATATTTACTGCATTGAAAACGGGAAATAAATCCATTCATCTGTAATTTCGGAATTAAGGCATTTTAGGTGCTATCTTTACTAGATTATATTTTTATTACTGCACAAAAAAATTATAAATTCAAATCTCTGAATCAGCCTTAAGGTGTGTTACACAGATTTTAGCTCAGCGGTATCTAGCCGGATTAAGTTGGCAAAGCTGTTTTCTCTCCTCTTGGATGAATAGACACATACAGTAGTGCAAATGCAATGCCTCTCTCGGTCTTGTCTATGGATGGATACAGACTTTGGACCAGTGTATCTACTCTCCATGGCTGGTTCATGCTCTGTTAGAGGACATAGGAAACTATATGTTACTTTCATGATTGACTTTAATTGATCCAGGAGCCTTTTCCACAAACCAATAAAATGGTTTCCCCCCTGTGTATGGGTTTGTTATTCAGAACTGGAATTTTTTTTTTTTTTTTTTTTTATTGACACATGATTGCTTATATATGTAACTAAGACAACAGCCCTAACTATGCTTTCACACTCTGTTAAAATATTACAATTGTTGCAGTGTTCTCATTGATTCTTGTTGATTTGCATGCATATCATCCTTGAGTAATATTGAAATCCCCATTGCATAAGAAACCTTGTTTTCTGAATCTTTGTGGTTGAAAGTATTATGTATATATATAAAATTATCTATATAGCTGTATTAGCTCTGTAAATAATACATATTAATATATTCGTATTTGTTCTATTTTAATAAAACATGATTCGTAATCTAAGTTTGTATTACACAAGTTGCTATGCATTACATCTTAAAATGGGTGCATGGCCAATTCTGTTTGCATAATCCATTTTGTAACCAGCGATTGTAATACTTTGTTTCTTAGAGTCTTATAATAGTAAATTTATGATTAAGCATGTTAATACACTTCTTTAATTTGTAAATTTTTATTGTTTTTAGGCAAGCCCACAGGTTAACATTCAAGCAGGGCCATATCCAGGGGGTGCGATGCACCCCCCCCCATGCTGAACTTTGCAGCTTGTCTAAAAGCTGTTGTTTTAAGGATGTGGTGCATGAATATGATATATGAATAACCACTGGTCATACTACTGCATTATTCTACTACTACTATTGTCTTGGCAATGCTGATGTCCCATCCTGTCCCCCCTTCAGATTTTGGAGACGACGCTAAACAAATTTGGGACAACCTGCGAGCGCAGCGAGCCAAAAAAATTGGTTTGTTGGTACAATACACGTGTCGGTACATTTCCAAATCTGTGCCCCCTCGAGAAAGGTCCACTTTTGGCAAATCCGCACCCCCAAATAAATTCCTGGCTACGGGCCTGCATTCAAGACTGAATTTATTATCGCTTACATTAAAACAAGGTGGTTCTCAAACCATAAGTGTTGTCTGCTTTCACAGTCCATCTTTCCTTCACTCCAATAAGTTGACCTCCAATGACCTTCGAGCTAGGTATATGACCGTTAACCCTACCATGACATGTAAATCTCTATGGTGCACCTATGATCCACGTTTTTAAAAATTGGAGTCAAAGTGTGCATGACCAAGCAATTTGAAAAAGGTTAACCACACGTACACACCGACGGATATACAGAATTTGGATTAGTATGTGCCTCGGGGTGTCCGGGGGGGGGGGGGGCACTTGTATTCAAAGGTGGATATGATGCGTGAACAAGAAAACGCGTAAAAGGGTGTCTTTTTCCAACAGGCGATGTATGCGCGTAGATTAATTAGGGTGTCAAAACAGCAAAATATGGAAAAAGGGTATGTTTTTTTCGTAACCCCGAAATTGTGATGTACGCGAGATCAAAATCATAAAAAATATTGTAATTTGGAAGTAAAGCAACATGAGCAAAGCCAGATAATAAGGGTATATTATCAACACAATGCATTGCTTACTTGTTTTAGGTAGCAAAAACTGACAAAATGCTTGTTTAGGGTATGTTTTTTAGTCGGTGGAAATACTTGGTTTAGGGTGCATTTCGGAAGTTCATGTTCACGCATCATATCCACCTTTGAATACAACTGGCCCCCCGGGTGCAGGTGACACGATGACATTTGAATTGACAAGGAGTAATGTAAGAATATTTGTAACTTTGGTAATTATTAGTTTTATTTCCTGTTTTACATCCAAAGTGCAATGAATTGAACATTTTGTCCAATTTTTAAAAATCAACATCGGTTACATCTTGTGTGTATCATCAAATAAATTGTCATCATTATTATTACATAAGTGTTTGTCAACGATGCCTCAAGTATTTTGTGTATATGATAGGACACCCACAGTTTCATTCACATGTATTACCTTACCTCTTTAAAAACCTACTCAGAAAATTGTAAATGCCTAAAATAAAATGTATCAGGCTCCAACACAAAAAATAACCAAATCTGCCATAAACAACTGATATGATAAATGTTGAATTTATTCAAAACTCCTCTTGTTTGGCAATGATTTACTACATCCATTCTATCTGAATGTAACTTGTGGTTTCTAAAAAGACAACCACAGAACTACCTTGCATGCTTGGAGCCAAACTAACTGTAACAAGGAATACATGAAAGCTATCATGTAATATGGATAAGTTCTACACAGCTGAATATGAGCTTGATTGGTTTCAGTCAGTTTTTTGTTTCTTATAGTCAAAACAAATATATGCGCTATGTGGAAATTCTTTTTTATTGCATTTTTGGCCTTTTTTTCAGCTAATTTTTTTTCTTGACCAGTTTAAAACAAGTGCATCAATGATGCAGTAACCCATCAATTGGGATGGTTAGGGAATGCGTAGTTGTGGGGTCATAGGTCATGTAGGGTCATTACAGGTCAATTGACATATAGCCCATGGGTCTTGGCCAGTGGTTATCTTGAGAAAGTTTGGTGGCTATACAACTTAAAGGTGCAACGAGAGATTTCAAGTCATCCAAATTTTCTGTGATATGTAGTGATTTCATATCGATAAGATGCTCAATAGATTCCCAACCTTTTATTTGGTTACAGAAATAACGTAAAATGAAAATAAAAGGCGATTTGTATATGCTTTTATTTCAATAGAAAACATAGGCTGAATTTTGTATTTGCTCCTATACAAAATTAGAAATTTCATAATTTTTGTACCAAAGATACAGTTCTCAGCTTAATCCTTACAGATGGGGATATTTTTGATATGAAGCTTTACACCAGTGCCAGAATTGGAATTTTCACATTTTTTCCGGACACTTGTTATTTGAAATCTCTCGTTGCACCTTTAACTTGGAAGAATGTTTTGATATTTTGGGGTCAAAGGTCAAGTAGGGTCACTGGAGGTCAAAAGGGCATATAAGAGGTCATTCTGGACTGGTGGTTTCTTACTAGGCGGTCCTCGGATTTGGCTATCACCTGTGTTTTGTGATCACCTGGCTTGAATGACCCTCGGGTTTTGTGGATCCTTTGACCTTGAATGATCCACGACCTTAAAATTTTCGTCATCAACAATCAACCCCGCCCACCAAGTTTCACCTGGATACACCGAAGTTTGACCTTGAATGACCCCTGATGACCTTGTTGTGACCTTTAAGATTTTTGGCATCAACAATCAACCCCACCTCAAAGTTTCAAGTCCATACTAATGTTTACCCCATTTGATCTCCTTTGACCTTGAATGAACCCTGATGACCTTTGATCCACTAACCAATACAAACTTGGTCTTCGTAAGGTCAAGAGGCACCCACCCACCAAGTTTCAGGAAGGTGCAATCCTCGGTCTCCGAAAAATATACCCAGACAGACACAGTGACAGACTGACAGACAGATAGACAGACCACCAGTATAAATATATAGATGTGCAGAAGCGTTTTATAAAGGTTTGAATGTGGGGCAAAGGTCATTTAGGTCTTTAGAGGTCAATCTGTGTACTGCCTATATGAGTCGTACCAGTTCTTTTGAGCATGTTTGGTGGTCACAGTACCTTATTTGCAGAAATTGTATAGTAGCAGGGAGCCCGTGCTGCGTGCGGGTCCCTGCTAGCTGAGATTACCCGCTGGATGAGTATACTGGAATGTTTTCAGAACAAAAATCAAGATACTGTATTCGACCTATTTAGTGCCCAGAGTGCATGGGTATAAAAGCTACGGCCAAGTAACCATAATGACCCCTAATTTGACTTTTGACCCCAATATGACCCCTCAAAAATTTGACCACAAGATGTGATATGCAAAACTTACCATCATACCAAAAACTCATATCATACGTCAAAGATGGCAATAACCAAAAGACCCCTGGATGACCTTTCACCGTTACAAGTTTTGTGGTCACAATTTCAAGGGGTTCATTTTGGTCAACTCTACCACCATACCAAAACTCGTATCCATAGTGTCAAGGCATGGCTAAGTAACCCAATAACGACCCCTGAAGACCTTTGAACACAAAATGACCTGAAAATGTGACCAACAAAACTCATACGGTAAAACTCTACTACCATACCAAAATCATATCAATATATCAAGCAGGACGTTACTCAAACGGACACTGGATGAACCCCAAAATGACCCCTCGAAAACAGAACCACAAAAATTGTTTATGGCGAAACTTACCGCAATACACAAAACTCAATTCTTCCACCCCATAAAAAACAAAATCAAAAGCATGGCCAAATAACCCAATAATGACCACTGGATGACCTGACCCAAAATGACCCCTCAAAAATGTGAACCACAAAAACTCGTACGGCGAACTTACACCAAAAACAAAATCATATCCATAAGTCAAAGTGCGGCCAAGCTACCCGAAAAAAACCCCTGCGTGACGACCTTTGACCCCAACTGACCCCCCCTCGAAAACATTCCACAAAACTCGGACGGCAAAACTCTACCACCTACCAAAAACTTCATCCATAAATAAAAAGCACAGCCAAGCTCCCCGAAAATGACCCCTGAATGACCTTTGACCCCAAATGGACCCCTCGAAAATGTGACACAAACTCGTATGGCAAAAATCTACACTCCTAACACCATATTCATACGTAAAAGCATGGCCAAGCTACCTGAAAACGACCCCCTGGATTGACCTTTGTCCCCAAAATACCCCTTCCCCAAATGTGACCACAAAACTGTACGGCAAAACTCTACCACCATACCAACACTCAATCCATACGTAAAAACATGGCCAAGTTACCCGATAACAACCATAGATGGAACTTTTGGCCCCAAAATGACCACTTCGAAATTGTGACCACAAAAACCTGTACGTCGGAGCTCTACACACCACAACCAAATTCATATCCGTAGGTTAAAGGACGGCGAAACTCATAGCCGGACAAACAAACCACAAGGTGATTTTTAGTAATATAGATTTGAACAAATGGGGCCAAAGGTCATTTAGGCAGGTCAATTCTGTGTACTGCCTATATGAGTCGTACCAGTTATTTGGAGTATGTTGGTGGTCACAGTACCTTATTTGCAGAAATTGTATAGTAGCAGGGAGCCCGTGCTGCGTGCGGGTCCCTGCTAGCTGAGATTACCCGCTGGATGAGTATACTGGAATGTTTTCAGAACAAAAATCAAGATACTGTATTCGACCTATTTAGTGCCCAGAGTGCATGGGTATAAAAGCTACGGCCAAGTAACCATAATGACCCCTAATTTGACTTTTGACCCCAATATGACCCCTCAAAAATTTGACCACAAGATGTGATATGCAAAACTTACCATCATACCAAAACTCATATCATACGTCAAAGATGGCAATAACCAAAAGACCCCTGGATGACCTTTCACCGTTACAAGTTTTGTGGTCACAATTTCAAGGGGTTCATTTTGGTCAACTCTACCACCATACCAAAACTCGTATCCATAGTGTCAAGGCATGGCTAAGTAACCCAATAACGACCCCTGAAGACCTTTGAACACAAAATGACCTGAAAATGTGACCAACAAAACTCATACGGTAAAACTCTACTACCATACCAAAATCATATCAATATATCAAGCAGGACGTTACTCAAACGGACACTGGATGAACCCCAAAATGACCCCTCGAAAACAGAACCACAAAAATTGTTTATGGCGAAACTTACCGCAATACACAAAACTCAATTCTTCCACCCCATAAAAAACAAAATCAAAAGCATGGCCAAATAACCCAATAATGACCACTGGATGACCTGACCCAAAATGACCCCTCAAAAATGTGAACCACAAAAACTCGTACGGCGAACTTACACCAAAAACAAAATCATATCCATAAGTCAAAGTGCGGCCAAGCTACCCGAAAAAAACCCCTGCGTGACGACCTTTGACCCCAACTGACCCCCCCTCGAAAACATTCCACAAAACTCGGACGGCAAAACTCTACCACCTACCAAAAACTTCATCCATAAATAAAAAGCACAGCCAAGCTCCCCGAAAATGACCCCTGAATGACCTTTGACCCCAAATGGACCCCCTCGAAAATGTGACCACAAAACTCTTATGGCAAAACTCTACCACATACCAACACTTCATATCAATACGTAAAAGCACGCCAGCTCCCTGAAACGACCACTGGATGACCTTTGTCCCAAAATGACCCCTCGAAAATGTGAACACAAAACTTGTACGGCGAAACTCTACACCAGACCAACACTCATATCCATACGTTAAAGCACCGGCAGTTTACCCGATAACGACCCTTAGATGACCTGTCGGCCCCAAATGACCACTCGAATTTGACAAAAACCCTGTACGTCGGAGCTCTACCACCACCCCAAAAGTCAATCGTTATGTTAAAGGACGGCGAAAGCATAGCCGGACAAACAAACCACAAGGTGATTTTTAGTAATATAGATTTGAACAAATGGGGTCAAAGGGTCACATAGGGCCAGTAGAGTCAAAATGGCACATGGGTCACCTAGATCATTTGTGATTACCGTTAGAGTACTGGACCAGTGGTTCCTTTGTTTGTCATAGCATGTTAGGAGATTCAGATGGGTAATGAGCATACTGGTTAGCAGAGAAATTGTTGGGTCTCAGTACGGGTTTTAAAAAAATTCTCTATTAATTTTCGTATGTTTCAGGCCACTTTGAGGAAGGAATAGCCTCGATCAAAAAATAAAGGATTATTATGGACAAAATTTCCCAGACTTGTTGACACGATATCGGATATTTCCTAGTCAAAATGTCCGGAATTCCTGGCAGAGTCGTTCCAAAGATTTCCGCTTAGATTGTTTTGTTACGCCACTTATTTCATCATTTTAGGATATTAATCCTTTGAGAACCAACCAAGCGACTCAAGTCACCGTTCAAAATTACTGTCAATTTTTGCTTCAAAAATGTAAAAAAAGTCTTCATTTTCCTGGGCACATTCAGAATTAGCATGAAAATTAATTAAATGAGTCAAAACAACCCTATAGTCCTTGTTGGTGTTTTTAGAGCTTTCCCAAATCACCTGCAAAACAGTTGGAGGGCCACCTCGATATCCAATGCATTATGTGTTACAAAACGTATACACATTGGCCAGGGTATAAAACGGGTAAGAGTCGAATGTTAGGCCAATCATTTCGTGGAGCACCGTCGACACAATATATCTAAAACCCGTCAAAAATTAAGGCAAGCGTTTTGTGTCTTCAATGTCACAATAGAATATAGTATTCGCATTGTAAGGTTATTAAAAATATTGTGACGTATTCCCACTGGCTGTCGCAAGTGATACCTCCTCTCTTGTTTATATATTATAGCATCGAATAGTTTATATCTAGAAACCTATTAAAGTGCCTTCAACGTTCAAGGATCACTTATAAATTCCAGAACTGGCTTTCAACAGTTTTAAGGTGCGTTAAAAAGGTCAACGTGGTGGAACATCCTTTAGACTTGAAGCTATATACAAGCGGGGCATGGCATGGATTGTCGCAGCAATGTCCTGTCGTATCGAAAACAGGCAACAAGAACTTAATAATGACAACCATGATAAGGTTCTCAGCGTACACCAAATATTTTCTCAAAACTCCTCCAAAATATAACCAATATTACATATAAACTAAAAAATTCGAAACTTGCCGTCGAAACCAACAAACCCAACTTTTATCCTCTTACCGCAAACACTAGGCATAGTCGTTTTATAACAATTCTTTCTTGTATAATCTATAGTCGGGTTTCCCCCGCGACCCTTCATCCAGGGTTTGTGTACACTAAATCTAATCAGTCAAATGAACTCGAACTTGGTTTGACCTCAGTCCTGGTAAGCCCTTGGTAACACAATGACCGTTTCATTTTCGCCGAAGAACCCCCACCAAGAAACGGTTAATAAAGTACACACATGTAAAACCAATAGCATTCAGTAAGAAAGACGAACAAACACGGCATCAAATGATGCCCAAAACTTGACAACACGACACAAGTTACCAAACTGACTCAATTGCACTGAAATTTAAAAAACCAAGCCCAACACGAGAATCCCCCAGTGTATGACACAACTAAGGCAGTGGCGCACCAGACCTCTTTTTCTGGGGGGGGGCAAAGTGAATTCAGGGGGTGGGGGAAACTAGGGGGGCCAAGAAAAAAAATTTGGTGGGCAAAAAGCCCCCTTGCCCACCGTGGCGCCGCCACTGCCAACTAGGCCTCTTTCGTCAGAAATGCATAAAACGCCCTCACTTCCTCCCCACTATCTGCTATTATCTTATACTACGCTTTGCACCCCTCTTCCACTACGCGTTTCTCCGGCCGCTCTAGAGCGAAAATAAAGAAGGCCGAATATTAAAACCGCCGCGCGCGATCGCAAGACCCATCATTCAAGAATTGGATGGGTTAAAACATAAAGTTAAAAAACAGCAGATTAAACTTGCATGATCCCCCTAGCAATGATGGCAGTATGAACATGCGCTCAGATTGAAGGAACCCTATTGCACATGTACACCAAGTCTAGTTTAAATCGGACACTTCCAAAACTTTTCGAAGAAGACTGAAAAAAAAAAAAAAAAAAAATATAACCAAATGGGAACTACGGACATTCACGCTATCACAAAAGCCCCCTTCTGCATTGCAAGCAAGGGGATAATTAAGCCAGGGAGTAAAAACCTCTTTAAAAAACATGGAGTTAAAATGTGATTTTATACCAATGCAAACCCCGTGGCCACCCGCTTTCCCCCTTGGCCTGTAGTAGAGTAGTTAAAGGCCCTCTCAACAGATTTGCTAAATCAGGAATCCAAAAAATCATCAAAACGTTTCTGCATTTTGTAACAAGTAAGGTATCTTAACATAAACCTACAAATTATAAGATCAAGAAGGCACTAATAAGACAAAATCGGATATTTTAGTCATTAATGTCCGTACGAACACTTACTACAACACATATTTTGAATGGAGAATCAAATCTTTGAAAACACCGCTGTTTTCGTCCTTTCTGTGGGAAGATAACTTATGACAATTTATACCGGCTTTATCCTTAAATTTTAAGCTATTCCGGCAAAATTAACTATTTTGACTCTTTCGAGCGGATCACTGATAGTGCCTTAAAGAGCACATACTGATGCCCAGCCTAAAACCCCAAAAACTGACTCAACAAATTACTGAGGATTTGGATCATTAGAAACTTGCATTTTATTCTTGCTTCAAAATACTTAAAGCGGCACTGGCACTTTTTCACAAAATATAAAAGTTCTTAATTTGCTCTAAAATTATAGTCTAGGCCCATGGGAAAGAAAGAGATTATATTTACACATAAAAATAACTCACCAAAAACAGATAGGGACATTGATATGAGGATAAAGATATACAGCGTAATGTGCAGGCAAACTTTTAAGTTTTCCATAACGTTTAATCAAAAAATGTGTATAGTACATTAATATCATAGACTAGTACTCACTGATATTAAAACCACAAAGTTCTCAGATGGTAAACAGCGTGCTAGCGTGGAAAAATGTGCATAAGGCGTGCGGTGTTCTTTGGTGGTGTTAAAGCCATTTTGTCGTATATGATTCGCGTCGCCGAGCGACGTTTTAAATTACAAATCGTTCGTTTTACCAATAAGGAAGCTGTTTGGTCTTAATCATTTCGGGTGAGGGCTTTTGTAATTAAAAAGCTTCCCAACCATGCAAAAATATCGATTTGAAAAATCTGAGGGCCCGCCCTATTTTCAATGTGCCAGTGTCTCTAAACAAAATGACAAAATCAAAAAATAAAAAAAGTAAAAATAAAAATGTTTTTTTTTAAAGGTCATGTCCGTTGTCTTTGGACCCCCTTGAGTACCGTAAGTAGTATCGTTTTGATATCAGGAAAGGCCGTATTTTCGTCATTGTCGTCCTGAAATCTGAGCCCTCAACCCATTTCATTCCCAAGATATAACAAACATCGGTCTCGACAGCTTGTGTCGCTGCTGTCGCGGTAGTGAATGACATAGGCCTAACATGAACTTGACCTTGACATGTGACCTTTGACCCATCAACAAATTAGGGATCCCATGTTGCACCTTGATTCAAGGTTGGTTCCAATTGAACTTCAACTTTCATATGAGGTCAAGTTTACATTTTCAGCCTATTTACAACACTTGACCGCAATGACCTTTGACCTTGGCATGTGACCTTTGACATCATCAACAGTGGGGGAGGATGCCATGTTGCACCTGTGACCCAAGTTTGGTTAAATCCATCAAAGTATGTGGAAATTACATCAAATGTTAACCTTTTCCACAAAAGACATCAACAACGACATCAACAACCGACTACCAACAACAAACAGTGGACAAAGTGATCCCTATGTGTCTTCATGACTTAGGGCAGGCGACCACAAAAAACGACGGTTTTGTGGTTAACCATCAATTTAGCCACCGGATTGAATAGTGGCTTTGAAATTGCATTATGGCTGCTACCACCAAAACCGCAAGTTTGTTTTCCCCGGTACTTGATACGGAGTCTGTGCAAGTGCAGGGTTCTCATATAAAAGCGACACTGGCAAATTGCAAAATAGTGGCCCTCAAGAGGTTTTTCAAATCGATATTTTTGCTGGTTGTAAAGCCTTTTATATGCATTGCCCAAGCCTGAAAGATAGACCAAATAAGCACCCTTATGGGTAAAACCAAACGATTTATAATAATGGCGTGGCGACATTAATTCAGCAGCGACGGAAATGGCATTTAGCACCGGAAAACGCACGACGTAGCATGTTTCCCCGAACATGAAAACTGTTGGACCGGTCTGTGACCTTTGGGTTTTAATATATGAGTACGAGGCTGATATTCAAGTAATGTACACATTGACGATTAAAGGTAGGTATGGAAAAAAACTTAGCCTACGAATATCGGATGTCTTTTATCTCTTAGTAACGTCCCTATCTGTTTTTGAGAATGTTATTTTTATGTGTAAACTTGTTATTTCTATTCTTCCAATGGCCTAGACAACATGTGAAAGAAATTGAAGGGGGGGGAGGGAGAGAGAGCGGGACCAAGGTTTGGATGGGGAGTGATAGGTAAGGTTAATTAAATTGTACTGAAAATCTATAACAACATTTTGGCTGTGTCATAAGGATTAAAAAAGTATAGTTTGCCCTATCTGTGGGTTATGTTTAATAGTTATAGGGCAATAAAGGTCAAGGTCGAGTCTTTTCAAAATGGTCCCAAATTCTTCGATAGTCCCAAAGGACCAGAGAATGTAATACGCGCTCACCATTTGGTCATGTATTAGAGGTCAGAATGTAACAATGGTTACATATCTATGGGGTCATTAATGTTTACCATCTCATTTACATACTAAATATGTCAAATGCAGAGCAAACTAGGCTTTTCTGTTAGAGGATATGACCCTACAAAAAATTGGAGACTAGTTTCGTCACAGCGGAACACTCTGAAAAGATTACCCCATGATGACCTGGAAATTAGTGCAGCCTATAATCCTGAAACAATACCGTAGATATGCAAACCCTATACTTTTAAATCTAGACCGATGAAAAAGGTGGTGTAGGGTCAAAAAAAAATTGACCTTGCTTTTATCTTTTGGACCCCTGTACAAAATTACAACCCTTATTTTTTCAACATGTTCCCCTTGTGATTTTTCTAGACGTTGATACATTTTATAACACAAAAATTATTTTGTTGACATTGTTTTAGGGCAAAATAAAACCCCCAATTTTCTTGTACTATTTTTACATAAAGGTCATGCGGGCAAATATGATTTTTCTTTAATCTTTTCTATGGAGACATGGGCATACGAGAGGGCACTAGAACATAAAATGCATGACATTTATAGACGTATATGGCAAGATTCCCGCAAGGTTTGTATGATTTTTGCAAAGCGATAGCGATATATCTCTGGAATGTCCCTTTTATTTTTACTACTTATTTTTATCGTTGTCCAAAATGTGTCGCCAATGCTTTAAAATTGTTCTAAAAATAAAAGAGATAATTTGATGGGGTCAAACAGCTTCTGTGTTCAAGACACATTTAGATCATTTCAATAAACCAATTCTATGGGAGTTTTAGTTCATTAAAACCAAATCCAACCATACATGCATCTCAACATCGTGTCATTGTATTATTACTTTAAAATTGAAAAATAACTCACAGTTAGAGAGCTATTTGATCTGCCGTATTATGTATGATGCAAGTACACTTGTACATGGCTCATCATTTATTGAACCAGAAGTTGTACTTGAAATGCTTTCAAAATGCAAATACCTGAAAATTGTGTGCTGAAATAATATGTGATGACAAGATCTATGTAAATCAGGAACTACCCAAGCTTCAATTGATAGATTTGACTCACTCATAGTATGATGACATCTTTTCTTCACTGCCATCAATAACGGAGTAGCCGAGCTTTGAAAAGTGCTCTAGTTTTCGAATTACCCCTCCCCTCGGTACAACAAAACACAAAACACCTTTACTTGAAGGATAAATATATGAGATTTAGGAAAATGATGGTTGTGGTTGAAATATTTGGTGGCAGGGATGATTTCTAGGCCGAAAAATGCATTTTGGGCTGCAAATTAAGCGAAATTATTATTTTTTTAAAAGTAAAAATATTCCAATCTTATTTTTATGGTATCCTTTTTGTTATTGATATTGGTTTTATACATTGCATAAAGGGTTCAGTTAATACTCGTTGTGGTGACATGTGATAAAAAGGGTGATAAAAAAGTGATTTGGGGGCTAAAATTCTAGACCCTTTATATATTGTATAAACAGAAATCTATAATATGTCAGATTAAAATTTGTTTTGCTAAGAAATTAATAAATATTGATTTTCTTAAGTTTTTAGCTCAAAAACATTTTTCCCCAAAACGCCCTGCCACCAAAGTTTTTGACCACAACCATCATTTTTAAAAATTATTTATTACTATCTTTCGAATAGAAGTGGTTGCGTTTTGTTGTACCGAGGGGAGGGGTTGTCGACAATTCTGCAGTCCAAACCACTCTGCTACAATAGCAATCTTGACATACTCTCGATCTCCTCAAGGCTTCACACTGGTTCACCTTTTGACTTGGACTCAGTGAAGTAAAGATTCACCTCATATTCATTTATATATGGAAACAATTAAACCAAGATTCATCATCAAGATTTAAGAGGTTAAGGCCAACTCAGAGATTTCTTAAGGATGCTGAACTTTCTAACAAATCATGTTTTTTGTATGTACATGATGCTTGAAATAGCTTCCTTATATCACTAACATCCCTTAATGCCATTTTTTTGCCACTTTTCAAAAATCAGGGAGTGGGCCCCTGCCTTGTATATTTAAGGGGGAAATTGCCCATAGATCTAACAAGAAAAATAACGCTACATCCTTTTTTTGCAGTGATCGTCAGGTTGGTAGTCATTTTCCGAAAAGGACGTTAGGGATATAGAAAATCACAACTTTGCTGGAAAAAAAATTGAAAGCAAAATTTTATTTCCATTCACTACACATATAATATTAAAACAGTGATATGGAAGGGTTGAGTACAGGCCAATTAGGCCCGAAAGCACTCAGCCCCTTGGTAACCAGCACGAGGGTTAAATAAATGGGATCATGCTGAAGTGTTTACCCACTCTTAACAAAGAAGTGGTTTAATTACACAAGAAAATTATTTTATCACATTTATTTTCATTATATTTTTTTTACGAGGAGGAAGGCGGCCATAGAATAACACTTCAAGCTAGTGGCAATTTTCTCAAAGTTTGAGAAGTACTTGTCTACTTCTTGTTCCTGAAATTTTTGCAGCATTAAAAACAGATTGCTTGAAAGAATCTGATGAGCTAGCCTGTTGTTTCAATTTTTCTAACTCTACATGGAGTTAAGCTTCAAGCTCTTTCTTTTTCATTTCTTTTTGCCTCATTTCATTTTGCATGTTTGTATATGTAAGGGCTTTTGGCTTCTGGTATTTATAAAACTATCCGAACCCTAGCCCAACCGCAATACTGGCGTTTACGGGTCAATCCTTGTGTTTTTTGCAAAATTGGGGACTTCTGGGTACAATGTCCACTCTAACATGGTGACTTGTCCAGAATTCAAAAGAAGCATTGCAGTTCAATGATAACTTGTCCCAACAAGGACTCCAAAATGCGAGCATACAGTGTTAACTACTTTCACAGATAAATGCATGGGATCTTCTATTCATATTTTTTTCTATAAGAAGCCCATCATCAAGCAGAGTATAATACAGCTGTCTAGGAAACTGGTTCATTTTAACACAGTTTTAAGCAAAAAAGGGACAACAGCTATTTGTATGTGTGGTATGTATGTAAGGGTGTATATATGTAGTGTTTTACATATACCAATGTCTTATGTTGTACGTGTTTAAACAAAGAAGAAAAAGCCTTAAAAAAAAATGGGGGGGATGATCTTTTCTTTGTGGTGCATTTTAAACAAAATTCTAAGTACCCACAAACTAAATCTTCATTTGTCCTCTAGAGAGCCTGCCAGCCTAATTTAACTATGTACTCATTCATTCTGAATCTAATATTGGCAAAAAAAAAACACAAAAACAAAAAACAAAAAAAAAAAACAAAAAAAAAAAAACAGACAAAGCCAGTCACCCAACACAGTTGTCTAAGTACTGTTCATTGTGACACTAACATCCAAAAAAAAGCATGTTTAAAAAGACAACCCGTCACCCGTAACTGGTTCATTCTGACACTAATAAGAAAAACCACGATAAAGCCCATCAATCCAAAGACGTTGTTTAAGTAACTGGTTTCATTCTGACACTTAATTAAAAAAAAACCCTTAACCCCTTTACTATGTACTCATTCATTCTGAATCTTAATTGGCAAAAAAAAAAAAAAACAAAAAAAAAAAAAAAAAAAAAAAAAAAGAAAGCCAGTCCCCAAACACATTACTAAGTACTGGCTCATTTTGGTACAAACCCCCAAGCCAAAGAAGCAGTTAAGACAACCCATCACTCATGGCAGTTTAAGACAGTTTGCTTGTAGTGCTGTGCCGAAACGAACAGAACCTTGCTTTACGGCAGGGGTATCTGCCGAACGCCCGTATTTTTTCCGCAATTACTCATCCAAAACGGCCAAGGTTTACTTGCCGAAACAATGGGAATATCCCAGTATTCGGCACAGAGGGATATACTATTGTCATAATTAACCAGTTACTGGACTAACTGTCTTAAACTTGCCAAAGACTGCCCAAGACCTCACACAGCTTTTTATATTTACCAGGATGTGTGTATAAAGTGTCTAACCATTCTACTATTAAGCCATGTTCAACGGTCACAAACACCTCCAAGGGTTTGAAAATCCGGAGTTGAAATATTTTAATCCAATTATTTTACTTCACTGCAATATTGTCACACGAATGACCCAAAATCATTCCCTGACCATTCTCCTTCACTTCTCACTCATAGTGTAGACAATAATCCATACCGAAAGCTGTGGACTTTCCCGCGTGATATTCAAACACAGGAATTTGTCAACAAAGATGACCTTGTGAGCTCTGTCCACACGGCACAATGCTCCAAAACACTCCGGAGTGTTATCGGAGGTTGAGCTTCACCCCCAAGTTTTTTAAGGGATAAAACCCCTCGATAAAACTTTGGAGTGTAAAACCCCGAATGCGTCCACATGGTCAACAACCCCGATCGACACTCCAGAGTTTTCAAAACTCTGGAGCTTCAGCCTCCGCGTGGACACAACTATAGATACTGCTAAAACTGGTTGTGAAAAAGGCCATATTGTTTACACTGCTCAACACTTGCATAAAATGCCTTGCTGATTTAATTTTCAAGATTTCTACCAAAAATTGATGCCAAGTGTTTTACTAATGAGTTCAAAGTTTATTTTGCTTCCAGCTTTTTGCCTACTTGCATTATTGATGACCTTCTTATTGTATGTTCTCAACATGAAAATATGCCAATAAGGAAGTGGTAAAGTAGACAAAACACTACACAATTAAATGAACACTTACACAAACATTCAGGAACGCACCTGGTGACCTATAAACTATTAAGGTTTATATTAGCAATTCTTGTAAAGGCAGAAGATATATATTCATGAAGAACTCATTTGCAATGCCAACTAATATTATTCTTTCATGTACTTCGTAAAGCACATATCAATATTAAACTTGTAAATATGTAAAAGTTACTTTTTACACACAGCTCAAAACTACTTTATAAATAATGGCGTCACCGGGTTCAACCAGCATCCACATTCAGAATAGCAACACTGCATTAATTTACTTCAAGAAGCCATCCACTGTGATGAAGATATTTCATATCAAACCAAGATCTCCTTACTTAAATCATTCTACATTATCCAACAGTAATATCTTTACTTTTAAAGAGAATCTTATTCGAAGACAAGGTAGCAACAAAAAGGATGCAGCTTGCAGGCTACTGTTAGCGCCACATTGAGCTTTGTACCAGTAGATTCAGGCTCGTTCTCTGGGAACCGACACATGGACATCAGACAAGGGGCGGACAACCAAAAACTTACATAGACATCATGAAAAGGGACACTGGAGTGGTAGTAGTGGAGGAGCTAGGACCCAGGTCAAACATCATCGTTTACCTCTCACTACAGAAAAGGTTTGACACCTTTAGTAGTTAGTATGGACCCTCTATATCAACGCTAGGTAGGTAGTACTCTCAAATTGTGGTGTCACTTTTTCAATAGGGGCCAATTTAAGTTTACACAGGGGTCAAACTTTTAAAATGCTCCAATCATGTTGAAATGTATGCCATATTGTCCATCTAGTCATAAGGAATCCAAAAATGTATAGTTTGTACCATCTATGACCAATGGTTTTAGAGTTATAGGGTAAAAATGGTGAAAAAGGTCAATTTCTATTTGTACAGGGGTCAAAATCAGAAGTTGCTCCAATTTTGTTGAAAATGATAGAAGTTGTTCATTTAGCTTAATGCATCAAAATAAGGAATAGTTTGTACCATCTGCAGTGTATAGTTATCATGGTCATAGGTCATAGGGCAACATAATCCAATTGGCGTTGACCTTCTTTGACCCTTATCTACGTAAGTAAACATTAAACATAATCAAAACTATACTTTTGGGAGTCCTCTTACCTCAAGCAATAACTTGCAAGTATTTAAAATATAATCAGATTAGCTTTTAATGTTGACCCCTGTACAAATTGAGATTGACCTTTTTTACCATTTTAGCCATTTTTACCCTATAACTCCAAAACCAATGGTCGTAGGTGGTACAAACTATACATTTTTGGAATCCTTATGATTAATGAACAATATGGCATACATTTCAACATGATTGGGGCATTATAAAAGTTTGACCCCTGTGTAAACTGAAATTAGCCCCTATTGAAAAAAGTGATACCACAATTTGAGAGTACTACCTACCTAGCATTGATGTAGAGGGTCCATACTAACTACCAAAGGTGTCAAACCTTCCTGTAGTGGGAGGTAAATTCCTTAAATAAGGCCCCTATGATATCCTGCTCCTCCTCTATAGACACAAATGAGCTTGCGACATGCATGAAGGATAGTATAGACTGGATAATCTGTGCTAGATTATGGCTGAGACTGACTTAGTAGTAGTAGGTTTGTTTTGAAAACTGCCGGGGAGTTAACCACTCTAAGAGCACTAGAGAGTCTGATCTTCCAGAGCATTTTCAAAACAAACCAATCAACAATGAATTGCATCAAGGTCTTTATGTAGTATGATGCGCTATTAACAAGCGCTATGCTATTATTTGGATATGTTGGAGTGTAGAGGTTTTTTAATTTAATTTAAAAATTACCTCAAAACTTATTTTAATGACCTTTTAGTTAATGTAGTGATTTTGATATTATTTTTTCACAAAGTATATGACGGATAAGAACCTCACCGCAATGCATTCGTCTGGATAATTGCACTTGACCGTATGTCTGGTCGCGTGCGATTCTCCTGATGGATGCACTGGGGTCCTTATCCTTATGGTCGCATGCGATTATCCTGATGAATGCGCTGGGCTAGGTCCTTATCTTATCATAAATGTATACCTTTCTTGCTAATATGCAAACAAAATTGAAGACTTAGTTCCTTTCCCACAGTCGGTTGGGCAAGGCCAAATGAACGTTTTGGTCTTATTCCTATTAATCTTACCTGTAATTCAAGCCTGACTTGAGTGCAATCAATGCAGCTGCCATTGGTCTCAATGTGTAACTCGGTCTATTTGGCTGCATTTTATATAAACTGAAAGACAAAAACAATAACCTAATTAGCTGTTACCTCATTACACACACGTTTAAAACAAACTAATGTGTTCATCAGCTATTTTCATTTTAGTTTTAATATTTATAATCTGTTGTTTGGCCATCTTCTACTAAGCTTGCAATGTGTCCGACCATGTCAACACACTTGCATGACTGAAAAGCAACCCTTTCCTGCCATGCAATGTGATTAGGACCTGTGTCACAAAAAATAAGTTCTCAATGTTGCCTAGTTGCTATGGAAGGAAGGTGTTAAAATATTAACATAAGAGATAAAAAAGTGGTAGCACTAGTGTTCCAAGTGTTTTGGAGAGTTGAGGTTTTAATCCAAATTGGTAAAATTGTTTGCAACATTCCTTCACATATGGCAATGTATCTCAAATAGTTAATACTAAAAGGCTTCGAATAGCTTGGAGTAACCCTTTAAATGCTGAAAACCAATATAATAGTTTTTGCTATTTTTTAAAGATATTGATCGCTAATTTTGACTCAAGTAAACACAACGATAACAAACACATGGTAGAGGAGGCATATTGTAAGCTCCTAATCAAGATTTAGAAATTCCCAAACATTAGAGTGCACATAACTCAGGGAAGGGGGGCCTCCCAGCCTATTTCATTTCAACAACTCGACCCGCCATGACCTTTGAACCGTGGCATGTTGACCTTTGACCTATCAGCATATGAAGGATTCCATGGTTCACCTATGACACAAGATTAGTGTGGTTCCTATTGAACTTCACTTTTCATTGTGGTGAATTACGAGTGCAATCAATGGAAGAGTATCCATCAGTTGGGATTGTTAGGGAATGTTAAGTTGTTGTGTCAAGTCATGTAGGGTCATTACAGTCATTGACATTAGCCCACACGGTCTTGGCCAGTGGTATCTTGAGCCAAGTTTGGTGGCTATACAACTTACCTTGGAAGAATGTGTTATATATTTTGGGTCACAGGTCAAGTATTGGTCATGAGGGTCAAAAGGGGCATATGAGCCATAAGAGGTCTTCTGTACATACCATAAGAGTTCGGCCGGTGGTTTTCTTTAATAGTATTTTACTAGGCGAGGTCCTCCGATTTTGGCTATCACTGTGTTTTTGCGATCACCTGGCTGAATGACCCTCGGGTTTGTGGTTACTTTGACCTTGATTACCCCGGATGACCTTGCCCATGACCTTTAAAAAATTTTCATCATCAAACAATCGAACCCCGGCCCACGCAATTTTCGCCTTAATACTACCAATGTTTACCCCATTGGAGCTCCTTTGAGCTTTGAATCAATCACACGGCTTGGAAAAATAATTTGTTTTCCCGGGCAATGAAGTCAAGATTTCCCGCGACTTATACGGCGTTTTGCAGCCAACGCGGAGTGTTAGCGGCAACAGGGGGGTGTCTGAGGGGGATGTCCCCTCAGAAGCTTAAGCTTTTTGAAAAATCGTGTTGCAATTGAAGCTATTTGTCGCATTTTGTTAAACACTTTTTTAGCGAGATGGGAAGCCATCAGATCGTTATAGAATTGTGCCCAAAATCGACCTTATTTAAACCACATACCAAGCAAAAACAAACGGGAGCATCTAAGATTACTTTACACAATAATATCAGTTCTGACTGTTTGCTTGATTTTGATTTGACTTGAAAATATTTGTTGTCAAGCCGTCCCCATGGTATTTCACACGAGATGATGGCAACGAGCTGTGTGTAAGACAGCACCATCACACATTTTGCTATGCAGTTGATGTCATATTTTGCTAGAATCAGCCCACGTGGGAAATAAGTTTATTTTTTTAAATCCTTTATTAAATTTTTATTTAAAATTTACAGATTCAATCAAAATATGTATGTAATCTTACAAACACTAATTTTAAGAATTCTTTTCCGCATTTAAAATGATTTTCACGAAACCATTTCTAATAAATACACAATCGACCGGGTTGATAACTGAGCTGATATCTAAATTGCATACACACGGTGCGCTCGATGGACATTGATAGACATTTCCTACGTGATGAGGGTCGGCTTTCTTGCTCTAGATTTGTGGTGATTTTATCCCGAGACCTAGCTATTTTCGTCTCAGATTTTTATCAAGAAATAAACACACTGGTTCTCAAGACTCATTTTCCTACTTTTATTATAATAAGGGTTTGTTTTACTCTTGTTTCCCTTGATTATTTTCTGTTTTCCTGTTTTTATCACAATTTTTCGTTGATTTATGTTCCTTATTTTTTTTCTCTTTTCTTTTGGGCGTCACTAAAATTTCCCGCGAGTCAGCAGGATTTCCCGGCATTGAGCTTCCCGTCTTGCCCGGTTTTTTCCGCCGTGCTTTGAATGACCCTCCAAACCCCCGGATGACCTTTGATCCCACTAACCAATACAGACCTGGTCTTCGTACGGCAAGGGGCATCCCACCCACCAAGTGCAGGAATGTGCAATCCTCGTCTCAGAGAACATATGCATTCAATACAACATTCACACAGTGACAGACAACCACCGGTATAAATATATAGATGTGCAAAGGTTTGAATGTGGGGCAAAAGGTCATTTAAGTCATTAGAGGTCAACTGCTGTACTACCTATAAGATGAATCCACGGCAACTATAATCGCACCCTACGCCGTGGCGCGCATTCACCATCTGCCATGACTGGGGGGCATCTTTGAATTTCTCGTTATAAACCTCGGTTTACGTTGTGTCACGTGTTACTACATCCAGTTCTGTGGCAAAAACCGCGGCAAAAATCACACTATTTCACTGTTTCAAATTTGTATTCATCATGGGCGGCCTCAGGAATACTGTAAATTTTTCTTGGCTGCACAAATAGCGATAAAAAGTTACAAAATGGAAACGAACTGCTTGTGAAATTCACTCGCAATGACACATGAAGAATGTGAATGTCTGCGGCCGTACCCGATACATCGGTTCCCAATGGAAAAAAACACCGAATCTGCCAAGCTTCTAATGAAGTGGAATGAACTTATTTGTTATTTTTATTATTTTCATTTAGCTTGCTTTAAATACGATTGTTGTTTTCCACAAGTTCCATTTTAAAACATGGTTATAAATTTAGTTCACGTACACGACATCACTACATGTACAGTAAAACCAAAACAATGCCATTGTCATCTAAAACCACATTGACTCGCCGGTCATTTTCACGTGTACTGATAGTCCAGGCCTAGCACAGTTCCCATGCACAAACGCAATTTTGTTCAGATCTCCTGAAATCTATTCACTGAGCACGAAGCGTCCTTTCTAAAACCTCAACACCCGCATCGGAAGATGTCATTTTTTCAGCAAATGAATACTATCGGCCTTTTCGGGAACTAGTCAATTTTTTCACGTACACGATATATCAACATTTCTGTTGTTTACTTACTTTATGTTTTCTGGATTTTTGAATTTTACGAAAAATGATTTTTCTCACGCGCGGTTATTAACCAATTTTTACACGGTAAAGCTTCACTTCTCCGTCACCAAAGTGGCGAGATAACCTTCAATTTTCCAACACAGTAAGACACTTGCCTGGAATGTTCCGGTTTAGTCCGTCCCTGACCATCATCCTTCCATAAATCCCATGGAAATAAACGGTAAAGTGTGGTTTAAAAATTGCTAAAAGTAGGTTGTAATTCTTATTATTTTCGTTCGTTAGCCCTCGTAAAGGCAATGTGCGGCGTGTGTGTAGCTGTGTGTTTGGGTGACCATGATGGCCCCCGTGCAGTAATGGCGGCAACGTAGAGGGTGTCCTTTTGAGCCTTCCCCGTCGGATGTCGTGTATATGAGTCGTACCAGTTCCTTTGAGCATGTTTGGTGGTCACTTTAACTTATTTGCAGAAATTGTATATCCTAGTGTGTAGCCCACGCTGCGCGTGGTCTTCGCTAGCTGAGTATACCCGATAGATCAGTATACTGAATTTTTTCAGATCAGAAACCAAGGTACTGTATTCGACCTAATTAGCACCCTGGGTGTTTCATATCCATACGTCAAAGCATTGGGGGGTATGAAAACACAGCCAGTTACCCATAATACCCCTACATGACTTCTTGACGACCCCAAATGACCCCTCAAAATGTTACCACAAAAGTGGTACGGCAAAACTACCACCATATAAAAACACATTCCATACGTCAAGCCACGGCCAAGTTACCAGATAACTACCCCTGGATGACCTTTACCCCAATGAACCCTTGAAAACAGACCCCAAAACTCTACCGAAACTCTACCACCATACAAAACTCTACCATACGTCACAGCACAGCCATGTTACCCGATATAACGACCCCTGGATGACCTTTGAACCCCAAAATGACCCGTCGAAAACATGACCACAAACTCTCGGCAAAACTTTACCACCATTACAAAACTCATTTCCATACGTCAAGCACGGTTAGTTCCCCTAACCCGACCCCTGGATGACCTTGCAGAGCTGCCAACATTGAGATTTTGGAATCATGGAGATTTGAATCTTGAATTGGATATTTGATTATAATCAGGGAGATTTTTTTTAAAAAATGCGAGTTTTTTCGTGTAATCCTCCTCAAGATGGAGACAGCCAATGGATATTGTCTTAAAGATCATTGAAAGCTTCCACATTTAGAACTTCAGTAGGAACTTAGTCCATTTGGATTGTTTTTAAAGAATGACATGAAAAAGGTTTGAAGTAAAAGTCACTTTAAAGGTTTGGTAACTTGAAAAGGGAGCCATCTACAAACATATTTGGCACCCTGAAAGAGCTTCTTAAAGTAAAGCTTTCTCGAAAAATTGACAGGGCTCCACCGTCTGACAGACCGCGTTTAGGGGACGTCAGTGGAAACAAAGTCCACAACCAGGGCACTAAAATAATTATAACACTTTTGCACTAATAGCAATGATGGAGCAATCTCCAAAAGGCAAACGCAATCACAACAGGTTTCAGTTCTTCCCTTGTAGGCCTATCCCTTTTCACCACTTGAGTTAATTTGTTAACACTTAAACCAGCATAGCCTATAATTAACAGTTAAATGGTTAATATAAAAATTTGCCGTGCTGGTCCATCCGAAATTCGGGAGAAAAACTATGTAAGAAACCAAGACTATATTAAATTAATCTTTTTTTGCCTAGCATGTTTTACTATTTCCTTTACTTTTTTATACGTTTTTTTTATCCTCCACACCACCATTTCCATGACCTGAATGACCTTTGACCCCACAATGAACCCCTCGAAAATGTGACCATAAAGACTCGTACCACGAAACTCTACCACCATATAACCAACCTCCTATCCCTAGACGTCAAAGCACGGCCAAGATAACCCGACAACGCCCCTGGATGACCTTTGACCGCCAAAAATGAACCCCCCATCCAAATTCGTGACCACAAGGCTCGTACGGCGGAGCTCTACCACCACACCAAATTCATATCCGTATGTAAAAGGCGGTGAAACACATGAGCGGACAAACCCACACCCAAAGTTTGATTTTTTTAGTAATATAGATTTTACCAAATGGGTCAAAGGTCACCTAGGCCATTATGAGGCAAGGAGGCAAATGGGTCATCATAGGTCATTCTGCACATACCATAGAGTCATGGACACGTGTTCCTTTAGTTTTGTCATAGCATTGTTAGTTTCACTTCAGAAGTGTTTTTTATTATTTTAGATTGACAAAATAGGTGGCAAAGCCATATATGGGATCATTAGAGGCCACTCTATATAATACTCATATGAGACTGGGCTGATCTTTTGACGACGTGTGAAGGTAACGCAAATGTAACACTAATACAGTTTCATTTCCACACTCTCCAGGTTACCACGGCAATGCCTTACAACAATGAAATCTGTAAGCAGCAGCTGATAACAATCGTATATGCTCGCTTTTACAGCAAATACAATGACGCTTTGTTGCACACTTAATAAGGATATCAGAGGGGTTATGACATACTGGTATCAGAGCAAATTGTGTCAGTTTAAAAACGGTTTTTTTAAAAAATTCTCTATTAATTTTTGTAATTTTTCAGGCACTTTGAGGAATATCCTCTATCAAAAATAGAGGATTATTATTGAAACAATTTTTTTAAAATCATGTAAAATCAGCAATTTTTTTAGGAATAGTCCTATCAATGTCATTAATTGCGGGGCAGATGTTTTCCAAAGATTTCCACTTTGTATGATGCCTACCTCCACTTATTTCAACATTTACCGCTTTTTCAACGAAGCGGGATATTAAAATGTAAAGAGTCGAATTGTTAGGCCAAACATGTCGTGGAGCACCGTCGACACAAAATCTAAAACCCGTCAAAAGTAAGGCAATCGTGTTTGTCGTCCCAACTTTCAATAGAATATAGTATCCCAGTGTAAGGGTTATTAAAAATATTCCGAAGTATGCCCACCGCTGTCGCAAGTGCATAACCCTCTTTTGTTTTGTTTATCATATTTCTAGGATTCAAATATTTATATCTAGAAAACCTAATATATATTAAAGTGCCTTCACCTTTCAGGACCACTTATAAATTCCCGAACTGGTTTTCACAGTTTTCCAAGGTGCCCCGTAAAAGGTCAACGTAGTGTTACATTGTTTAGAGGAATAGTGCCACCCTGGGCCATGGTATACATTGTCCCAGCATTTCCACATTGTATCGAATACAGCCAACAAGAACTTAATGATGACACCAAATTAAGTTTCTCAGCGTACGCCCAAAATGTTTCCTCAAGACCTCCAAACATAATATAAAATATACATAAACTAAAAATTCTAAACCTTGCCGTCGAAACAACAACCCAACAACCAACAAACCCAACTTTTCACCATTCACCCATCCTATACCATAAACAATATGCATAGTCAGTATAAATGCCATAATGGGCAAAAAGGCTTGCCTTCTCAAAGGGACGATACCACGATACCAACTTTGCTAAGGTACGACTTAATATTTTTGAAGTTTTTGCTTTACTAAAGTAGGCAAATTTACTTATCTGAGACTTGGTTCAAATACCCCTAGTTGTATTAAACATAACTCAGTCTGAATCCAAGTAAAACAACTTCTTTTTGTGTCATCTCTAGTATAGTCGGGTGACCTTCATCCAGGGAAATTTGTTTCACACTAATCTACTCCAGTCAAATGACCTCGCACTTGTGTTTGAACTTAGTCCCTGGTATAAGCCCTTGGTAGATTTTAACACGACACCATTTCATTTTCCCGAGAACCCACTAAACCGGTTTAATAGGTGCACCACATAAACCAATAGCATTCAGTAAGAAAACGACAAGCCGGCAATCAATGATGTCCAAAACGTGACAAAAAATACAAAAGTTACCCAACCTGACTCCCCGTCACTAAAATTCCAAAAATTAAACCTACGCGGCGAAAGGCCCATTAGCTCCATACAATTTGCCGATTTTCGGAAAACGGACATAAAATGGCCGACTAATTTCGCAAATAAGAGCCTACATATTAAAACACACTGCTCTTGATGGCATATCCCATCAATTCAATGAATTGATGGATTAAAAACCTTAAACATTTAAGTGGGACAGTCCCACCACAGTACACACACACAGAGGATTGCAAAGTGGTCCTGCCATCATGCTGGCTGCCCATAAAAACAAAAATACCATAAACTCACAAAACCACTCCCTTAGTTTGGTTGTCATCTTAGAAAGGTGTGTTTTTGACCACACACAAGTCGACAAACTAATTAACTCTGTGTTTTCAATTGTAACTCAATTGAGCGAAGACTTCCAAAAGGTTACTGATAGCTGCATCTTTTAACTACGTTCAATGCTTCAGTTCAAATATTGCAGCAAATCTCATATTTAAGGTAGTAATGGAGTCAAAACATGACCTTGTCATATTCTGACATCCAATTTTAAAACAAAAATAGCCAAAACTAATTTGAGAATTTATTTGTCAGCAGAATGGCAATTTAGAGTGAAATCAAGACAAAAGACTAAACTGACACTTGTGACCTTTGGTAAAAATAATTTTCAAAGTAACAAAAGAGAATTAATTTTAATTTTACAATTTACATAACATGTAATTAGTTCAATTAAAAGTGCTATAGTAAAGTGTAATCACTGTAATGATGATGTCATATATGCCCTAAGGGAGAAATAATTTTGTCTGCATAGTGTTGCATTGTTATAGTACATGTCAATATTCTTTCAATATTTTGTTTCACATCTGATAAGCTTTAACAAACTGCCAAACGCTTTTGAACTATATACTACAGTTCTTTATCATGACAATAAAGACCTAGAAAAAAAACAAACAATGAGTACAAAAACAGAAAATGGAAAGTAATGTGTCAAAACCTTAACAACATTAACCCTAACCCGGCCCAGACGCATTGAGGTGCAACGAAAACGTGGTACCGGTCGGAAAATGTTTCTCGTTGCATCTCGGCCGTCAACAACTATCTTTTGTCCCGAAAATGACTCTCATTGCACCTCATTGCATCTGGGACGTCTTCCCGGAAAATGACGTGATGTTCCTCGTTGCATCTGGGACGTCTTTCCGGAAAATGATGCGATGTTCCTCGTTGCATTTGGGACGTCTTTCCGGAATATGACGCGATGTTTCTCGTTGCATCTGGGACGTCTTTCCGGAAAATGACCCGATGTTTCTCATTGCATCTGCCATTAACGACTGTACGCTATTTATTCCTGTGCCGGGAAAAGGTCCGAGATGCAATGAAACGCAAAATTTGTTTCTCATTGCATCTGGGCCGTTAAAAAATAAAATAGAATGCTTCTCATTGCATCTGGGACGATGTTCGGCAAAACCACCCGGTCCGGGTTAGGGTTAAAGGATACTTGGGTGGAATATTGAGCCTCATGGCCTCAAACTATCTGTCATTGAATGTTTGGGAAGCCAATCAAAACAAGGCGGTTCTCAAACCACAAGTGTCGCCTGGTTGCGCGATCACTTGCTTTATGATGAAGTTTGGAAATGATGATTAGAAAGAAAACAAATGCACTGGAGAACAGTGTTATACAAAATTACCAAGTTTTTAGTAAATCGACCAGTGTTTGGCCAGCAGAGCATTTAAAAAAAATGTAATTGAAATGTATGAAAAATACATTGTGGCAGTTGGACCGCTAGTGTGTCTGCCATCGCGGTTGTGAATGGGGTCAAAGGGAGAAATGAGAAGGCACAAAATGGTGGCCATGATGTCACCAAGGGTCACAGGGGTCCAAAGAGAGCACATGGATCACCAAGTCACATGGGAGGTCAGAAGGTCACATGGGGTCAACAAGGTCACATTGGGTCACAAAGGTCACATGGGGTCACAAAGGTCGCATCTAGGGTCACAAAGGTCACATGGGGTCACAAAGGTCACATGGGGTCACAAAGGTCACACAAACTCACCAAGGTCACAAGAAGTCACCAAGGTCACAAGAAGTCACCAAGGTCACATGAAGTCACCAGGGTCACACAAGGTCACCAAGGTCACATCGCAAACGCACCCCACCCTTCCCCGACGCACCTCACCCGACGCCACCACCCCAACACCACCCAGATGCACACCACCTGACCCCTCCCGAAGCACCCACCCCTTCCCCGACGCACCCCACCTTGCCACTTACACCCCTGCCCCTCCCCAACACCCCACCCTTCCCCCTCCATATGATTCACACACAAGATGTATGATATAGTAGTTTTTCATGTAGCAAAGGAATTTTGCATATCCGATGTACCATTTTAGCGATACAGCAATTATGCATATTTAATTAGCTCATTTGCATACATAAGCTGCATGTATCAGGAACTTTCAAATGGCAAAGAAGATGCGCACCATAATGGGTTTTCGTGCAGTGAAGGAATTTTACATATCCGATGTACTGTTTCAAAAATATAGCGATTACGCTGATTTTTGCATATCAATTAGCTCATTTGCATATGTAATTCGCCTCACATGCCCAACATCTAATCAGGGCAAGAACTCTTTAACCCGCTTTCTTCCAACAACTTACATCATTATACGCCTTACGGAACTCCAGATAACTTGCACACAAGCCTTGCGGGGAAAGGGTTGTCATTTTGACCGGCCAAAATAAGCTAATTAATATTCATGAATATGCAAATAATACAGCTAAAAGCTACACATATTTTGGCACCTCACTTTATCACCCCACCAAGTGTGAAGTAAATCGGGATTAGCATTTAGCCAGCAGAGCATTTCAAAAAAGGTTAACCGAAATGTCTGAAAAATATGCAAATAAGCTAATTAAAATTCATGAATATGCAAATAATGCAGCCAAAAGTTACAAATAATATTGCGGCACCTCATTCCATCATTCTATCAAGTTTGAAGTAATTGCGGGATGCAAGTTAGCCTGCAGGAGCCCCCATTTTAAAAAAAGGTAACCGAGTCATACGGACGGTCATACGAGAGACGGACACACAGAAATTTGCACTAGTAGTACCTCATGAACATCTTTCACGGCAACACAAAAATCTGTTGCCTTAGAGAACGTTCTCTGGATATACTCACTTCAGTCAAACCGCCCTCATAGACTGTGTGTGTGTGTCAAATTCCAGGAAGCAATAGGATCATGTTAATCATTTAGGAAATAAGGCTGTACCCAACATTATTTAATTGAAGAATAATTCAATAAAACAGTATATAGACCTTTGCAAAACTATATCATGCTCTGTGGAAACCCTGTTTGCCATTGAGCAATTGCAAACATGTCATTCATTCCCTACAACATGACATTCTATTGCAAAGTGTCTATAAAGAAATAACATGTAGATTTTGATTATAGTTGTATTAGTCTAAAAAGGCCATTGTAATTTGTGTATAACGCTTTCAAAATAGGTTAAAAACAAGCAGAATACACTTTAAAAAATGGTGTTGACTTTTACAGCAACCATTTTGTATTGAATACTGTGTTAAGCGTGTTAATCATCACAAATATATTTGTAATTATTTGATTCTTTTCTTTCAGTTGGGCGCATCGACTAGTACTCTCTTCCTTTAGTTCACACTATATTCAAAGATATAAAGATGTGGGCGCCGCCATGACCTTGACCTTGAATATGACCTTTGAGGTCATCTAAACATCAGGTCCCCTTGGTGCAACCTATGACACAAGTTATGGTTCAAATTGAACTTCAACTTTCAATGAGGTCAATTTTACGAGTTAGCCTATTTTTCAACTTGGGGGAACCTCACATGACCGTTGATCTTGGCATATGACCTTTACCTCATCAACATATGAGTGATCTTATGGTGCACCGATTCACATGTTTGGTTCCAATTGAACTTCAACTTTTCAATTGAGGTCAATTTTAAAAAAATTAACACAATGTAAAAAAAAATAACAAATTCCATTTTCGTGACACACACATCCACACACATCGCACAACGGATTGCTAAGTGGTCCTCCCGCTATAGCTGGCGACATCCCCAATAATTGAAAAATGATACTGACTGTAATTACACTTCTTATGCCAACAGGGGTTTTCAAATACCTATATTATTTTAAAGTAACTACATGGGGGGGGGGGGGGGGGGGGGGGGGTTGGTCTGATGCTTTTTACTGTATCCTGCTTGTTTTGTATTCCTCATCATAATACAATGGCTAGGCGCCCTGGGGCAAAATGTTAACGATTGCGCCCTCCTCCAGTGGTGCCTAGCGTGAAGCAAATTGCGCTGGTGGAATCCAGGGGCTCGCCTCAGGATCCCTAATGTGGTCCAGAGGCAAAGCCCGCACAACGGGGGTCTCCAGTGGGCTCCCGCCCCCGGAAGCTGTCGGGTTTAAGTAAGCATGTTGAGTGTCTTCGGAGAGCTCTCGGGTACTTAGTATCATCATTTTCTTGAAGCAGATCATGACTATACTGCCCTGGAGGAGGTCCCCCCCCCGGGGGCGGCGCCCCCAGAAGCTGTCGGGTTTAAGCATGTGTGTGCCTTCGTAGAACTTTCAGTTCCCATATAGCAAGGCGACGTCGGGTGACGTCACCACATTGGTCGGCACGGGGTCGCGGTGGCTATTCGACCACCAGCCCACGTTAATATGACGTTGTTTTAACAACCAATCCGAATGGTGTGGTTTTTTGACATGATACCGACGTTAAAGTGACGTTGACATCCGACTCACATTGAACGGGTGCCATGAACAACGCGGAACAACTATTGGCCAACTTGGCAGAAACGCTGGCAGTTGTCTTCATAATATGGGCCAGCGTCGGCAATGGTCGGCAAGGTCGCGGTCTGGCCAGGCAACGTTTAGCCAACGTAAGTGTGTTGTCGAAACTGATCATGAAAGTTACCTCTTTAAATTGTGGATGGGTTTGAGAGCTGGGTGGCAGCAACGTTGGCCCAACGAGGATTACGACGTGACTATGGACATGTGACTTAGAAGTTGTCACTGAAAAATGAAAATAATGTTACCTGTATAGGTCAATTTGATTAAATAATTATTTGTTTGCATTTCGGATCATTAAGGGTTCTAAAATTGATTTCATTTGTTTTGGGGATGTCGGCACTAAGACAACGTCAACCCAACGTTGGCCCAACGTGCGAAATTGGTGGGCGTGGTCTTGACGACCTCTATGTTCTTAAACTAAATTTTTAATTTTTGACATTTTAATCTTTCTCCCTGTGTTCTACATTTAAGTTTTTATTTAGTGGATGGAATTAATTGCATTTTGAGAAATTGTCTTTGCAGGCTTCGAATGAGAAGCAATCATGCACCAGTAACAAGTTTTTTCCCCTATTGACAACCATAGAATAAATCTATCTTAGCTTGTCAGGAATAGATTTCGTTTTACTATTACTGGTCGAACTTGTTTCATTACACATCAACTTCAAAGTGATGGAAACAGCTAAACAATCTCTGTATATTCCTTTAATTAATATTACGGAGGAATAAATTCCTTTAATAGGAAATAGAATACAACCTACCGCAAGGTTTGATAAATATTGAACAATTAAAAACAAGCATTACTAATTCTTGACTCGACACAGGCCCAACTACAAGCCAACGTTGGCGCCACCTATTTCTGACGTTGGGTCAACGTTATGGCCAACGTCCAACTTTGTACGTTGGACCAACGATGGACCACTGGCCAAAATGACGTTTGTCAGACTCCTTTTTTGCAACGTTAGTCCAACGTCCGGGACTACGTTTCGCAACGTTGGCCCAACGTATCTTGCTAATCTGGGTTTATCTGCCATTATCCTGCGCAAAATCTATACTTTGCCTCTGGAGGGGGTCCAGGGGATGAAGACCCCGGAAGCTGTCAGGTTTAGACAATGTTTGGTGCCTTCGGAGACAGTTATCTCTTTATCATGAAGCGATGAACGCTACTGGAAACTGCCCCTGGCGGGGTTCAGGTGGGCTTGTCCGCCAGAAGCTTCTTGAGTTTAACATGCTTGAGTGCCTTCGAAGCTCTATTATCATGAAGCAAATGATCTCTACTTGTCCCTGGCGGGGGTCCAGGGGATGAAGCCCCCTGAAACCTCTCAAGTTTTATCAATTTTGAGTACATTTAAAGGCTTCTTACTGATGAACTTAATAGGCATATACTGTCCTGTGAGTAAATCAATTTTTATTTTTCCCCCGGCGGTCATTTTAGCGCCCCCTGAGGTGGCGCCGGGGCACGTGCCCCCCTATGGCCCCCCTAGCTAACGCCACTGACTATTCAGACAAGTTTGGTGAATAAATAATGACTCTAATAGTATTTTTTTCTTTTTCCCCATTAGAAAACAGAAATAGAAAAACTTTATAAGTGTTTTATTTTGTACACAATCTTCTAATAACCTTCACTCCTGCATCCTATGTGGTTGTGTTGTCTTCTCATATTTTCATCAAATTGCATCACAGATGCACGTTTTGTGTTTGTCACGCTCACACCCAAATATAATTCCCCCCCATCCATTTAACCTCTGGATAAATGTGCTCATAGCATCACTCTGGTTAATTGCATGGAAATGAGCTATTACAAAAATATAGCACCCTTAGCTGTGGCCTTCACCTTTTAAAGTGTTATGTCCAAGATAGGATAATACTGCTATAGAATGCAAAGTCTTTTTAACCTGAAATGTGTGGGCTACACAAGCTTTATCCATTCCTACCTTGAACTTTTCAGGTGTTTGTATTCATGACTTTAATAGCACTAAACACTGTTGTGACTGTATAAATCAAAATTACAGGGTGTCTCAAACTTAAAGACACTATCAGTGATTTGCTAAATCAGCAAATCGAAAAAATCATCAAAAATCAGATTTTCGCATGTATGTAACAAGTACAGGTATCCTAACATACCCTGCAAATGATAAGACCAGAAGAAAAAAAAAAAAAAAAAAAACTCATAGCATCACTCTGGTTAATTGCATGGAAATGAGCTATTACAAAAATATAGCACCCTTAGCTGTGGCCTTCACCTTTTAAAGTGTTATGTCCAAGATAGGATAATACTGCTATAGAATGCAAGGTCTTTTTAACCTGAAATGTGTGGGCTACACAAGCTTTATCCATTCCTACCTTGAACTTTTCAGGTGTTTGTATTCATGACTTTAATAGCACTACACACTATTGTGACTGAATTAATCAAAATTACAAAGTGTCTCAAACGTAATTTTCTTGAACTACAATGCAAGTGGCTGCATAAAAAGTTTTATTTCAATCCATTAGCAATAATTGATTCCTCATCACCATTTAGACTTTTGGGCAAGTGCTAAAAGTCATTGAATCTGGACCATTACTAAAGTAGGCAAAAAAGGGTTACAATTGCAGCAATTATTGATTTGTATCCTACTTTAAACAGAATTTGTATTGGGCCTTTGTGTAGCCCTCTGTTGCTCTTTCAATACCTTCACTTAAATGAGAGCTAGTCCAGTCAGCAGCAGAATATAATCTACACAAAGCTGCAAAGAGATACAGCCAATGAAATGGTGTAAATTCCTCATGGTCACTTTTCTGCTGCTTTATGAAGTATTAAATTATTATAAATTAACAAACAAGTTTCACTGACTTTTATTAAGAAGTAACTTAAGTATCAGAATTGTGATAACATAAAATAATTGATTTAAATTTGGCTACTCAAGTAACTGATGAAATTTAGTTAGTTGTACAATCCCGACTGAAATTGGTTCACTGCATGCATAAAAGTGGTGCAGATAACATTTTACATGCTTTGCCTAATCTGTCACAATTTATGAGCGAAACTGTTTAAAGGTGCTTGTTCTGATCGCTTTTGGCACCCTCCTGATTTACCCGGAAGTAGTATCAATTTTGATATCAGGTGAAAGGTCGTATTTTTCTCATTGTTGTCCTGAAATTTCAGCTTTCAAATCCATTTCTTTCTCAAGATACAGAAAAAAACTACCGTTTAGTGGTTAACCATCAATATTAGCACAGTAGTGAATAGGGCGTTGCACTGTGCAATATCGTGTCTAGCATCAAAACCGCAAGTTTGTTTCCCACGGTACTTGATGGTCAGTGTGTACAAGTGTCAGACTCTCATATGAAGCAGAGAACATGATAGACAAAAATCGGAACAAGCACCTGTAACTATGCACATGCATATAAACTTAAGTAGCAAACGATCTATGATTTCATTAAAAAATGTGGTGGCAGACATGAGGTTTTGTGTAAAATTTCAAGGAACCAGAAAGAAAACTTTTTTTTTGAAACACTGTTTGTCAGTTGCATTCATTCTTTTATTCTATTTAATTATTCTGTTTGAAAGCTTCATTTTGACGTGAAATTTGTGCAATAAAATAAGGACATTATCTTGTTGGTGACTTGCCAAGATAGAATATGTGCAATCGCAGAATATTTGACCTCTTAAAGTAATTAAACTGTCTCTATATGCTTACGCTTTCTTGGTTAAACATTTCAACAAATGGTGTTCAAGTACAACTTGAAAGTGAGATTGTTATTGAATGAAATGTTACAACTTCATTGTCTGGTTCAATTTGGATAGCTTCATTTTATAAATAGTGATAAAGATCAGAAGCTGGCAAAGCAAGTTAACAAAGCAGTTAGTCCACTGCCTTTCACCATGATCTCTGTCCAGTTGGCCATGGCTTTATGTGGCTTTATGCAAATTTTAACACCCGAGTACTTCGATTTCATCTGGCTTCTAGAGTCAGACCTCTTCTGATAAATCTGTTCTGGAATTATAAGTTTATCTCTGACATACCGAGCACCTAACTGGTTGTTGCGCACCGGGGGGTGGGGGGAGGGGGGGTTGGGGGGTACAGGTGTGCGTCTGCCGGGTAAAAAAATCGACCCATGTTTATAGTGACCAAATTGTACAAAAATATAACCCATTTATATAGTTGGTTCCGTAATTTTGACCCATTTCTATAGTTGGCTTTGAAATTTCACACCGTTTTCATAGTGGTCATAGAGGTCAATTTGTGCACAGTGACCAAGCATGAAATTAATACGGAAATGCACGGAGGAATGAAAGCAGTGAGCACCAAGTTACGTACATTATATAGTCATTTCTTATTTAACTCTATATTGGCAGTTGCATTTTGACAAATTTAAGGAATGCCCTTTAATTACTAGTAGCTCATTTGCATACCTAACCTGCATATATCATGCACTTAAAATTTGCCAAAAAGATGCATGTCATGATGGGCTTCATGTAGTGAAGGAATTTTATGTGTCTGATGTACCGTTTCAAAGCCTACCGCACAAACAAGTCAACCATAATCCCAACCTAACCAAAATGGAACACACAGACACACAGAAAGAATCTGCTGTTGCAAAATTCCCCATGCCCTTGCCATAAAAAGTGCATGTCTACATTTATCAAAATATATTTTTTCGAATCACCAAAAAGACCAACCAAAATAGCTTTTCAAAATGTTTCTTTTTTCAAAAGCCAAGTTTGATCATAGGAGCTAACAAGTCATATTGTCCAGATATGATGGTAATGTGTCACATATGGTCTTGCCACTCATTGTAAAAGTGACAATATCAATTCTTGCTGCAGCCAAAAATAACCTCGCTACCTGTCAAGAGCTAGGGGTTATGTGCCATTTAATCTCCGACATAAAAAAACATTCGCAAGTTTCTGGCTCAAACACGTTCTTAGTGTTAAAAGAACAGGGGTTAAACTGAGAGCAATTTCAAAGCTGATGAATTTGAACAGGGTGTATTCTGATTAAATGTGCACTGACTGGTTTTGTTAACAACAAGGTGATATGCATTGAAAGTGTAATCTAAAAAAAAAATTAATTTCAAATTTCATTAAATAAACTTCAATGCTTATATCTTTCCAACATGTTTGTCAACAAAAAGAAACATGGATTGAAAGTTTTGTTTACAACAAACTTTTAAATTTAATTCATTAAATATACTTCACTTAAGTATGCTTAGATCATGCCAACATGATCTTCCAATAATTTCTTATCCACACCCCTTTTGCAAAGTTATCACAAATTTCATTTTGAAGGATTTGCTAATTTGTTAGTAATCAGGGTTGCAAGGAAGGAAATACAGACTGTCAAAAAAAGAGCACCAATGGCAGAGTAGGTCAAACAGCACCTTATATTGTGCTGTCTATGTGACAATTTGACCTCTTGATGACCTTTGCTTTGGTCTAACTTTTGTTATCACAAAAGAGATAAGGAGCGCATGTTGAACCCTTTACACATTCAGTTATGCAAACAGCATTTTCATGATTTTTCACAATAACCTTAATTAAAGGCACTATCAGTGATTTGCTAAATCAAATCGAAAAAATCATCAAAAATCAGATTTTTGCATGACTGTAGGAAGTATAGCTATCTTAATATACCCTGCAAGTGCTTAGACTGAAAGCAGCCAGCGTAATAAGGACAAAGTCAGATATTGTAGTCATCACTGTCCGTACGGACACTTAATGCAACATGTAACTGAATGGAGAATCCAATCTTTGAGCAATGTTGTTTTCTTCCTTTTCTGTAAATATTTCAGTTGCAATAAATAACGAGAATTTTACATACTTATCCTTCACTTTTCGAGTTATTCCTGCAAATTTCAAATATTTTGACTCTTTCGGGTGAATCACTGATGGTGTCTTCAATTATTATATTATTTATCTATAGATGACCTTTGGGAACCACACCATTAAAAGTAAATAAACTAAGTGTAGCAGAGCCAAAATGGCATTGGCATCCGAAGTGTGACCCTTTGCCTAAATGAGGAGTCATAAAATGTTGATAAATTGTGTCTTTAAATGGAATTTAAAATTAATTATAATGTTTGGACTAGTAACAAACCATTGGAGTGGTAAAGATTTTGTCTGTACCACTTTTGTGTAATTTCTGAAGCTTTTTGGGAAACTGCAATTCTAACTTCTAGTAAAATTTCCAAGTAGGTGTGGGCGGGATTGAAACCTTGCAAATCTTCGATGCTCTGTAGCTCAAAAAATTTCTATTGCATTTGTCCTATAACAATAAGAAAGTGTGGAGTTATGGCAGAAATAAAGGAAAACAAAATAAAATTAATGTTATTTTAATCTTCGAACTTACAACTTTCCAGTTTGCTACATTTTTCATTTCATTATAGCAATAGTTTTGTTATCCAAAGAAATAATGCAGTTTGACAGCTGCCGGTAATTAGGAAATGTATGTGTTACATTTAATTAATAGGATTAATTTAATCTTGATATAAACAAAGAAATGTGTATAATTGATTTTATTCTTCAGCTCTAAATCCTTAAAGGTGCAATGAGAGATTTTGAGGCACACAAATATTATGTCATAATAGTTATTTCATACAGATTTGACACTCGATAGATTTCTTACCTTGTATTTGGCTACAGAAATGTCTTAAAAGGTGATTTTGTATATTCGCTCCTATACAAAATTAGAAATATCACAATTTTGGTACCAAAGAAACATTTCTCAGTTTAATCCTTCAGATGGGCATATCTTTGATGGAAAGCTTTACATCAGGGCAAAAATCATTACTTTTTATTTTTTTAGGGACACCTGATATGTGAAATCTCTCATTGCACCTTTAACATAGTAGTAACCACAGAGTTAGAGTAATAAAAAGCTAGAGGTCGGACATCCATCTTGAATCAGCGAGCTCACTGGAGGACGCTTAGATGTTTACCGCCCAAGCCCATTACAACTTAAAACTTACGGTACAGAAAAATGCACTTTCTCATTGATTTGCAATATGGCCCTCAAATATAAATTGATCCTTAGATATCCAAGAACATCCTCAGGCATGTGGTTTGTTCAGAAAGTTTACGGTCGCAGAGATCAGGCACTGTGTTTTTTTCAAATTTCCAAAATGGCTTCCAAAATAGCGTGGGCTATAGCATGTTCGTAGTTGCTACGGAGTTGCTATGACGAGTGTGACGTATTTAACACAGTAGTAGTGCAGCACAGTTGTAATATTTTAATTAGCATGGAACTTTGACCTTGGTAAGTGCGAAAACAGTGTCCACCTACTCGTTCGTTTGTATTATTGGTAATCAGCAAAAATAAGCGTGTTCGTGCCCATTCTAAAGAAATAATCGGGAACAGTCCAGAGGTCTTGGTAGTAACAGCAAAATGAAAAACGCAAAAAGTAATGTGTAAAAAGGTCCTGTGAATGGAATACAAGGAGTGTATTTAAGATGTGAAGCTTATGAAACAAAGATAGGTGTGTCTATGTGCAATATGCTACCCTTAGGTAGCATATTACACATGCCTACTGTTATGACGTCTCGTGGACGCCTAAGGTCAGAAATACCTTTCAAACACAAATAATGAGCCTTGTGCACAAGTGATCTGAATATTATATAATATAACAGTTTTAATGATCTTTGATTGGTTTAGTTCAAGAATTTGGTATGTCCAAACAACATTACATAAATCAAAATTACACAATTACACACAATTAGTTAAAGCTCATACCAAATGGAAGATTAAGTATGTACTAGAGAATATATTCCAGAATTAAAATATATTGGTTTTACATTTCAAATCTACTCCTGAAGTAAAAAAATAGTGAAAATCCCAGGCCCTTTTCACCAGCCAGTGAGCCTGCTCTGAGTAAAATTGGCAATTTGGGCGCATTGTGCGTGACGTAATAGGAGGTACACCGGATGACAGCCGAATAGCTGATTGCACGCTACAAGCGCTGTGAATGCAGAGCACAGAGGTTCGCCGGTAAATTTTTCCATTTTCCCCACTATTTTCATTAAATATGGCCAGCACATATATTGGCGGACGATTCAGATTTTTCTGAGGTTGAAGGGCATGCGGAAAAGCTGTGGAATTTGCGGTATTCAAACGGATGAGAATGATGAAGGAGAAGTTACTTGGACGCGATAACATCCCTGACGGCAGCAAACAAACATATTCTTATTGTACGGGGTAGAGCCCGGACATGTTTGAAGAAATGCCTCGGGTGGAAGCTCAAAATATGGAGGTTGACGATGGCCCAAGCATTGCATGCAGCTATAAACTTACGAGGAATACGAGGAATGCTTAGGAATACTAATTGGTAAATTAAATATTTTACTATTATATTAAATTAATAAAGCAAGTACGAAATGTAATTTAGGAGCTCTTAGAATTGGGATATTCACATCCGTGAACAAAGCAAAACAAATCTCCCGGGATGGAAATGGAAAGTGAGAATCGACTCAATGCATCACGATCATGTCAACAACGTAGTTATATGAACATAAAACATAGATCGTTCATTAATTTCTATTTTTTTTGACTAAGATTCTGGTTTCTACTGATCTAGATTAATAAGTTGACGTGTTATTTATTTTGCTTGCACGAGATGAGATTCGGTCTGATTTGATGCATAACCACCCGCATAATGTGCCATGGAATGACTAAAGCACTCGTTCAAAAATACGGCGTTTGCTTCAATAGGGATATAGGGGATCGGGAATACTGACTTCAAAAAGCTTCAGTTAGTAGGTCGAAATGATACAAATATATTCCAATATTGATTCTTTGTAATGGTTTTGTATGGTACGAATTCAGTTTCAAAGTTATCAAGACGATTGGATCTCGATCTTGCAACGTAAACAAACGTTCAATACAAAACAATATCGGTGTACTTACCGTGGGAAAACATCGGCGCATCCAATGTTATTTTTGCCGTGTCACTGAAAACCTTTGAACTTGTATGCAAAATTGACCCTACTGATTTGACAAAAAATTATCAGGAATTGTTTTTTTGACAAAATACTATTCTGCCGTGCTATAAACTTCATCACAATTTCTATGTAGAAAGGCAATCGCTCTATATCATTGCATATTGTACTATTGCTCTGTGGGGATTTCCTTCGGATGGTGTTAAACTAGTGACATCATTTTCCGTGCTGCCGACGATGACCAAAAGAAAAACGTTTCTTCTGGCTAATGGGATTGGCGTTGGGCGCATTGCAGTTTTCGCCCCATAACTCCTCCAAATGTTGACCGAAACAGATGAAATTTTGTATATACGATCAGGAGAGCATTAGCTTCAATTTGGTTATTAAAATGGTGTACCATTTCTGTTTGACCTTTAATACTTATTGTCCTCCAAGATGTCAGTAAGTCCACTGAAGCGTTGGCAGCTCAACGATGATAGGTCCTCACAGCGAAGACTTCAAAAATGACAGCATGCAAAGTTCACGGCTTATAAATCTCAGGTAATATTCCATTGGGAATCTCTTCAGTCCTGAAGATAATTCTTTTGTCCAGCAGTTCAAGACGACAAGGACACATAAGTCCCTCGACGATCGACGACACTAATATTCCACCAGTATATCAGTTACCAAGATAATCACACGATTTCTATCTGTCCACCCAATTTGGAATCCTATTTTGATTCACAGCACGTTCAGCTGCAAAGACGGACAGTGAATATTACGCACTATGACTAACATTGGAATTGAAAATATAAAATCATGGACGTTTTGTTGTGAAAGCATAAACTACCATTATTGTTAGATAAAAACTAGCTACTAAACCTACTGTATAGCTGATTACACCTGCTGACCTCAGTCCTCAGTCACAAGTATTTAATTACTCACAGATAGATTCCTTTCTAACAATAATCATAAATCATCATCATGCATAAAATAAACCTAGCCCCATCAAATCAGATTCACAAAAATTACCATATCTAAATTATTCACCTTATCACAATATAACTCTATGGGAAATTCCCTGCCTGATCTTACATGTGTTGCTCTCAAAGCTAACAAGTGACTCAGTTTCTAAGTTTAGCATCTTGGGGAATTCCCCACTTCCCCTATTGTGCATCTAAACAGGTGCACTTAGGCAAAAAACAAACTAGGGGTATTCCCCTTTTCTCTTTTATCGTAAACAAATACTTTTCCCGTGAGAAGAAATCTTTTTTTTCAAATAAAATTGAGAAGGAAAATAAATATTTTAAACGGTTAATCAGAAAACATGAGGCTATATAACATACCCAAAAATGAGTAGGCCTACTACAACAGGAATTTCTTTAAAATTTATGGAAAGAAATTGTTTAGTTAAAGGGTTGATGACCCAATTCAATTGACTTGACCCCAAAACTCATTCTGTAAAGTTTCATGTGGATTATTAAAAGCCGTCTTGATTGTGAGAGCTGGTCCCATTAAGTACTGAGTAAATTAAAGGTCTGACTCAGAGATTTTGAAATATTTGTTGTATTTATTAAAAATATTGAACTTAACTAAGGATAGTCACCTTAAAAATGGCCAATTCCAATTTTGAAAGGCATCAGATTTTTCGTTTCCATTGCAGTAAACTTTTTATGTGTAGTATACAGGCCATAGGATACTGTGTATAACAAAAATTTTGGATCCAGAAATTTATAACAAAGTTTTGATTTTTCTATATGAAGGACTTCGATTTGATCTTAGCTATTTCATACGTGCTTAGTAATGTATAAGCATTATGTACATGCAAAAAAAACACAATTTTTTTGAAAATTGAGGGTGGCCCTCCTCAAGGAAATCTCTGATGTCAGCCTTTACATGGGTGGCCAAATGGGGCACATTTTTCACTTGTAAGATCAAACATCTTTTAGGTTTAAGATTCAAATTTGGACAACTTCCAGTAAAATGGGGGGTTCTGCAACCATTCGGGGAAAAGGCTATTAGCAAATTTGGGACATGGACTTTTAAATTTGATATCAAAAAACTGTCCAAAATTAAAGTATTGGCCTTGCCTCCATATAAATGTCAAAATTTGGGTATTTCAAGGGGCTATTTTCATGGGAAAGACAGCACTTCTACTTGAAGATATTAAGAAAGGAAAAAGTAGCATGACTTTTGTAACATATATACTTGTGTCTGTGTTAAAGCAACAAATATTGAGATCAGTTCTATAAAGGAAGTTGATCCGTGCTAAGTACACAACGTGCCAGACTGTATCATACAGATATACCTGTTTATTTATTTTAATTGCGTGGGTTGAATATCTAAGTATGCAGTGTTTTATTCTTAACTTTAATAATTATACAGCTCCTTCAAGTTATCTGGAACCAGTGAATTTTGATAGAGTCAATATTTTGTTAGTGACAATGTCACTCAGGTCAAGTTTTTCTGACAAGGCGCTGTAAGCCAGGTAAACAACATCAATTTTCTGCTAGAACTTTTCATAATCATACAATGAAAAGAATGACGGGGAGCCCCTTTAGTCTCGCCTGAATGTTTTCACTGAGGACACAGCTGTTTGACCCCATGCAACTTGTATCTTTTATTGTTATAGCAATTTTAAGCAGTGGCGACAAAATTTGGACAACTGTTATAAGTAGGGACATGCAAGAGCTATTACCTCTGCAAAAATCAGAAAAATCCATTGCGGGAATCTTGCCATATAGGCCTTCAAAGGTCATGATTTGTATGTTATAGCGCCCTCCATATGCCAATTCTCCATAGAGAGATGTGTTAAAATAGATTTTAAAGAAAAATCACATATTTGCCCACAATGGAATTTCATAAAATTTACACAGGATGAAATCAGTGGTACAAATAATCCAACTTAGTTGTGAAAAGTGTGTCGCCGTTGATATTTTTGTTTATTCTGGTTCTGTCATAATAAATGAGACTTTCAAACAGCGGTGAGGAAAAGACCCCGGAAAACCTTGCAATCACTATTTCTGTGTGTATGTGTGCCATTTTGAAGGTCTTGACCCGATTAAATTTTGTGGGCAAAATATGTTAAAAAAACTAATTGCATGTGTGTACGTATGTGCATGCCATTTTGATTTAAAGTGACAATTTTTTTTGTGGATACGAATTTCTCTCAAATTGCACTTGATCGGTTGTAGAACACCTACCGAAAATGTTTTGAATGTTTATGGCCCCTCTTGAAAGAGCTGTGATGTGTCCATGTATTGATAAGTGAATACTACACTTGCCGAAAATGCCAACTCTTATAGGCTTTGGACCAGGTGGAAGACCCTGGAGGAAAATAGGGGTTTGAATATTTCAGCAAGTAAGTGACCACCCTGTGTAAAAAGTTGATAGAAATTCACTCATTCTGGAAACTGTTAAACCATTTTACTGAATTTACCAACTTTCAACTTCTCTTTTGACTCTTGACACACGTTATAAAAAAATCGACATACCATCACCCTTATATATACTGTTGAAAAAAAAAATGATAAAACTATTACAAACATTGAAGCAATAACAGCACATTTCTTTGAAGAGTGCCCCAATCTTCAAATATTTTGAGAATTGTGCAGTTGTGTTGGTAATTGTGTAGCATACTATACCTATAAACAGGAATGTACAAAGTAGTGTATTTATCATGAAAAAGGGATTTTGTAATTAGAATCGAGAATCTCCAATTGCCATTCAAAAGCAGTGCTGGAAACGACCTAATTTCTGTCCAACCATTATGAAATAGCACCGCATCACAAAAATACTGCACATGAAACAAGGGTTAACAGCTAATCATTAGCAAAGGATGGTTTTAATAAAGATAATACTCCATGGTCTGATCGCTAATAGCCTTGTCCCCAGGGACCCCAGATTTTACCGAAAGTGGTCAATATTTTGGTATCTGAAGAAAGCTACTATTTTTCTCATTTACCCTTTGAAATCTTAGGGCTAAAGGATGCTTGGTTTGGAAGTAATGAGCGAAAATGTGCTCCATTTAGGTCGACCAATATTAATTTTACACAGTAGTCTATGGGGCAAAATCATGTTTTCTGCTGGATTGAAATATCGGTGGGAAACTTTACAGATGGGGTTTTGGGGTGAAGGCCATTCTATTAATACAAAAACTTTATATACTTGGATCGGGTCATCCCCCTTTACCCAGTTACCATATTGAGCAATACATGCAAGCCGCATGTGAATTTGAAAACAAGCCTGCAGTAACCATGCTGGGATGACATCACCCTAATTTGCATTTGGATATCAAGTAGGCCTAATCTTAAGTACCACATACTTTATACAATGATGAGTCCTAGATGTTACACAACATTGCTTGAAGTGACCTTTTATTCAAACAATTATTGATGTTTCTCCTCGGTGCATTACAATATAATTATGGTTGGTCCTATAACAGTTATCAACATGCTCTATCTTTGAACAAATCAATTTCTGGCATTTTGTTAAAATAAGTGCAGCAGACTTATTCTTGCATTTTTAAAGACTTTTTCACCAGTTACATTAGACAACCTATAGTTTAGTAATATTATCAGAAAACCAAAATTTACCTTCTGAAAGTATGTCAAAATGATGGGCTAAAATGGGTTCTCCTTTTATTGGGTCACCTTGTATTTCTAGACAACCTATAGTTTAGTAATATTACCAGAAAACCAAAATGTTTCATGGGGCACATGTGGTGCAGTGGATCAGCGCTCGCCTCATAAGCATGAGGTTGTGGGTTCGAGCCCCGCTTTCGCCAATGTGTTGTGCACTTGGGCAAGGCACTTTACCTCACTTGCCTCTCTCCACCCAGGAGTATAAATGGGTACCGGCATATGCTGGGAATGCAAAACAGACTCGCTGTGCGGGAGGAGTGGCAAACCCCCCCACAGCAACACTATATGAGGGAGTCTGGCCCAAACGCCAATGACAGAGAGATGGGCAATCCGCCTGTGGGCGCACTTCTTTCTCACTATCCCTCTTGCAGATTCAATTCTGCCCTTCAGAATAAAGTATGTGACAAAAATGATCACACACCAGATTTGACATTTGGATTGATTAATTCACAAGATTTAATTTGCAAAATCTGGCTCCTACAATAAAAATAATGAAATATCAGATTCAGTTGCTTTACAAATTCTTCAAGCAAATTTCATTGCTGATGACTCAGAGGACTTTGCCTTTTTAACATTGGCCACTTTAAAGGCCACAGTTCATATTTGATTTGAAATTAAACAGTTAACACTTCAGAAACCAATGAACAGGTTTCTAATAAAATGGCAAACATTTATCTCCAGACATAACCAGTGGGGGAAGGGGGAAAGGAGAAGAAGAAAGGAGAGGGGAGAAAGGAAAAGGAGGGAAAGAAGAGAAGCCGTTATTAGAAGGAGGAAAAGCAGAGAAGGAAAGTAGCTACGTGATAGGGCAGGTTCATACAGGGGGACAGCCAAGGCAGAGAGGACTCACTGGACCCACACCTTTGAGGAAGCTTATAAAGAAGAGCAAAAGGAAAAAAAAGGATAGGAAAAGAAGGATGAATCAATGAATAGTAAAATAATTATTAGTTTTAAGTTGGTGAAATATGATGAGTTTTTGAAGGGGTTACCCCCTTAGCGCCTGCACATTGACAAAGTAAAATGGGACGATGCTGACGTTTTGACGGACAATGTGGTGACGCATCTGCGTTCATAACATAATAAATCAAGCCATTAAACAGTGTATTCAATTAGTGATCCAGGTGTGTGCGCTCTAAACCATGTGAAGATGTACAGTGTGTGCCATACATATATGTATGCACATCATATTTTATTCATGTTATGTTATAAATAAAATCAGTAAGACCACAATAATGTATAGGACTCCCATAATCTGTGTGCTTACACAGAGCGACTTAAAACAGCCAACTGGAGCTTATGTGCTACAAAGCACAAAATGTCAGGCATATATGGGTGTGAAGAGGATAGCATGACCTTTGGTAAAGTACACACTGAACTGCACTTCTCGTCAGATATTGGAAGACTGTGTATTGTAGGCACCTTTAACATTTGCACAACAAAGCGACTTGTATATAATTTACCAAGTTTCTTGTTTCACGTGCTCCAATTTTGCTCTTCTTGGATGGCATTGCACTGGCTACCATTGAAAATGTTGTATAGGTCCTTTCCCAGAGGATTCCAAAACTCTGTTGCCGATTATTATCATGATGGATCCCTCAGGGGAAATCATCACACATCAGTGCGCTTCATCTAGGTTGTTGCTGGCAAGCACACATGCCCATTAGCAATAAATTGTAATATTCCCCAGCTCCTTAGATTTCTCATGGGTCAACAAGGCAATAGTATTCTTGGCCAGGACCTCAAAATATGTGGTTCAATGTTCTTGTGGTGGGCGATCACGATCCTGTACTCTATCTGTGTATGCCACATATACACCTTGATATTTCTAAATCTCTGATAACAGGTTCCAGACACTTCATATCTAGTAAAGGTTTGCAACGAGAGATTTCACAAATCAGGTGTCCCTAAAAAAATCGAAAGAACTGATTTTTGTCCTAATGTAAAGCTTTCCATCAAAGATATCCCCTCTGAAAGGATTAAGAGAGAAAATGATTCGTTGGTACAAAAATTGTGAAATTTTATTTTCGGTAGAGGAGCAAATACGAAATTCAGCCTAAGTTTACATGAAATAGAAGCAAATAAAAACCACCCTTTTTCTTTGTATGGAATTTCTGTAGCATAATTAAAAGTAAGAAATTAATGAGTGTCCTATCTATATGCAATGATTATTATGAAACATTATTTGGGTGGCTCAAAACTCTCGTTGCACTTTAAGCATCAAGACAGGGCTCGATCGCATACCCGGATTCCAGGTCCTAACACCTTAGAAGCAAAAAAAGGATATTGTTAAGGGCACTTTCAGTGTATGTTGCCCCAAACTTGGAATGACATCCCTGCTACGCTCCATGCATCACTGAAGTGCGAACCCAAGGGTGGAGGGCAGGGGACAACTGCCCCCCTGCTCACAACCCTTTCCACCCTGCCCAGCCCCCAATGAAATGACCTTTTGGACAGGAGTCTATGGAGAAGGACCCTAATTAGCCCCCTCAGAAAATGTCCGGCCCCCCGCCCCCCCCCCCCCCATTTGCCAAAAGGTCTGTTATGCCCTGCAGCACTGAACAATTGACTTAAAAAACACACTATCACTTGTTTTGTTTTGGTCAATTCTACAATGTTAGATGTGGTCTATTATGTTCAAAACCACTGGTCACAGGAAAGCTTTAACACCACTGGCTTGATTTTAAGGCTTGAATAGTGAATCTAGCATAGAAAAATAGTGCAAGAGTCCATATGCACCCCTTTCAAAGTTTAAGTTGTGGACATTTTTTTTCTTTTGGCCCTTAGTGTAGGGTTTATATAAATTAAGCCATAACTAAAATATTTGTTTCCTGTCAAGGGGAAGTTTTATGGACTCGTTTTTTCCTAAAAAACATTCTAAATACTGAAATAAAACCAAAATACATAGTAGATTCAACCCATTGTGTCATCTCTCGTACTTACCCTAAGGTAGGGACATTGAATGAGGGGATGGGCAGTGGGTGGAAATTAAAAATTTCAACACTAAATCTATTAGAACACGTAGTCCAATAGGACAGGAAAAATATTCTATGCTTAATGAAAGCATTCAAGAAGTAAGGGCATATAGCTATGTGAAAAAATTCTGACCAATCGTATTTGCTTCAGTGGTATCAATTGTGAACAGGTGAATGAATTGATGTTACTGACCTTTGAGTGCCAATTTTTGCATAGACTACTATGTAAAAACATGATGTCAACCTGAAAGGCCGAGTATCTTAGTTCTTTCAGGAAACAGGTGAATCGGGACCACATATTTTCTTTTTCTGGCTCCTCTCCCAACCGAAATCAATGCTGTCCACAACTTTCCTCTGGGACACGTGGTTGAATCTCCTATATCTTATTAGTCTCATGTTGAAAACAAAATTTGGATGCACATAATTTTAGAGGTTGATAATAAGAGACTTAATTTCCCCCATTTTTGCAATTAATACAGCTGAGATATTAATCCATCTAACCTGTTAGAATAGAAAGAAAACAACAAAAGCCTTGTATGTGAGTTACTGTCCATGCTTTTCACAATCTGCCAAAAAGCCTGCAAGATGCAGAAAAATGGTGGAGGCAGCAGAGAGTGAATCATTGCCACCTGGCAGTCAACAACAATGGAATTCTCCTGAACTTTCAGGTGAGGATAAAACATCAACATTGTTTTCAAATATGAAAGCAATTGTAAATTCATCCGGGCTGAATCTAGGAGTGAGGTCATAGCTTGTTGCGCAGTATTGGAATGAGTATGCGCACGCCGACTTTTGTACGTTCGCGGAAACAGCTCGGCTTACGCGATTTTCGCACAATTAAGACTTGCGTGAAAGCTATGACGTCACTTCTTAATTCAGGCACATAGTTTGGGCCGAACTTCAATATGTTTTGAATATTTGCCCTATGCTGGACAGTCCCTCTAAGATCTAGAGTATTTTTTCAGGCGGCCCAACAAAAGCTATTTCAGGCGTGATGACCAGTACTGCAACAATACAAAGTTCTATGAAAAAGCAGCTACTAAAGTTAAAGTGTAACAATGTAGTGTAAAATTTATTCCCCACACATATCCTATCTATTACAGTTTTTCTTACAAGATGTTAGGTGCTAACATAGAAGTTGATTCATAAATGATGAACAAAAATCATGAAGTCCCATATGACTTTTTCCAGGTTTATTTCATACAAATTTGTGTGTTTTTCAATCTTGTGGAGCAATGTCCTTTTATCTTTGCGTGGTTATTAATATGAATATTGTCCTTCTAGGACATGACAGGCCAAAATGGTAACTAGTAACATGGTCAACCACAGTTACACCATTGTCACCATGGGATGAGAAAGGCCACCACAGTTATCAAAACCATTGTGAATCTGATTATAACCACCAAGTTGATGACAAGAATTGATGGTTAAACAAAAATAAAAAAAGTAAACTGTAGTTAACCATGGTTTTAAACCATGGTTACCATGGTTACGGTAAACAAGGTATTCAACTGTGGTTAACCATGGTTGGATGTAGCATGCGCAGCAGAACCATGGTGCCATTTCTCATACATGGTAACCAAGATATGAATTTTAACCATGGTTACTTTAAGCATAGTTTTTCAACCATGGTTTGCACCTTATGCCATTTCTCACACCATGGTAAAGGAAATGAGGATATTTTTTGAGTTATTATATGCAAAAAAATCCAGTTCAACAAAAATGGGGGACGCTTCTGGAAATGTCCGTGTGTCTCTTTAAACCATTGTTGTGAACCATGATTAACCATGATCATGAACTATGGTCACCAATGATGACAAACATGTCACTTGCTGGTCTGTTTTGCTTTCACAATAATATGCTGTAGAATTGCCCCGTAATAGGAATGGTTTGCTCCAGCAATCAGAGCCAAACAAATCCACAGGGCCCACGGCACATGTTAAACAATGAAAAGTTTGAATTCCCCCCCCCCAGCTATAATAGCCTTGTGATTTGTTTGGACCGATTTCTAGGGCAACGAAATCCTATGTACGTTGCACTTCTACCGCTAGTAACTAAACATAACTATGCTCACTACTGAAAACCCTCGCCATCTTTGACACATTGAATCCAAGATTGTGCTGTGCAGCTACCCTACCTAGAGACTAACAATGGACTCCCTTAAAACGAAAGAGTGAAAAACCACTCTAAAGGAGTGAAATCTCTCTCCAAAAAGAGCCAGCTATTGACGCATCTTTTAGAGTGAGATCCCCTCTAAATAAAGGAGGAAAAAAATAACTCTAAGCAAAGAGTTAAGTGATCACTCCTTTTTAGAGGGAACTAGTCACTCTTTTAGAGCTTGTGGGGGAAGCGTCACTCCCAATTCACTCTTTTAGAGTGTGATTCTTTGTGGAATTTTGTGTTTTTGGTGTTATTATTGTATGTGTAGGTCATAATTCATCGCCTCGTCTTGAAGAATATTTGGCTCATCATTGGCATGATTCATTGTGACATGCACAGTGTGGATGCTGACTTTGCAGATCATGGCATACAGGCCCGTGACATTGCATGATTGTGCGTGTCGTATATACCATGCGCCGGCCTGGCCTAGCCTGGCGCAGGACACCTATTTACGAGTGATATGAGACAAACATTTAATGCTTCTCCACACTTTGTCTCTAAATGCATGAATTGTGACCGACACATACAAATACTCACCAGTAAAGATCTCTATGATTTCTTCACTTAATTTCAACTTCGTGTCAACCATTTGGGACGGTGACTGCTGCCTAACTCGTCCGCCCATGTGTTCGCAAATAATCACACGATTTGAGGCGGGTTCTGATGGCTATTAGTTCACTCCGAAAAAGCGTATTTTCTCACTCTTTAGAGCTAAAAAGCCGCTCGATCGAAAAGAGTTCAGAGTGGGCTTTCACTCTGAAGAAGCGTGACATTTGCAGCCAATCCGGTAAGATGTGAGCTCGGTAAACCTCGAGGTAGTGTCAGGCTGCATTTCTCGCTTATTTAGAGCGAAAAGCCACTCGAGTGAGTTTTAATTAAAATCCTCCGAAATTCAAGTGATTTTTTTTCACTCTTTCATTTTAAGAGAGTAGATTACATAAGAAAATCGCTTCCACTGCTCTATATTTGATTTTTAAACGGTACATTCTGGTCCTAGCACCTCATTTTTAGTTTATGGGCACTTGATATCATTGAGAAAATGTCATTAATCCAAGTGCAGTTGATTCTGACAGTGACTTTTGATGATATGTCAAATGTTTTTGCATATCACACTGCCCTATAGGCCACTGTGTGTAAATTACTGCTAGTTACAGCGAGAAAATACATAACATGTTCATGTTCTTTAAATGGATTTCCTGTCTTTTTTTTCCTTGTCTGTATATTGCTTGTCGTATCTGTTGTTTTGTCATTTGCCCTGTGTGAAATCCTGCTAGACGCAACGTCAGATCCCACTCTAGTATACAGATCACATCGTAGCGTACACACTCAATGTTTTTTTAAACAAAAGCTCGTGAGGCAGGTTGTGGATCACAATGGCCCTTTAAATCAAATCCTTGGTTAACATGTTTTTTGGAATACTGCCATACACTGAATTTGGTTTGAGCACACACAGTGAAATTATATCCATATTTTTTACTAGTTAAAGGCCGAGATTTTGAAATATATTTCTTTAAATAATATTAATAATTGCAATATCCACCTAGAAACTAAGAGAATCACCTAACACGCCGTTTGATTCCACAAGTTTGAAAAATGAATCAGCCGTCTTTTGATTGATGCAGTAACATTTATGTATCTTTTAGCATAGTTTTAAAATTTGGAAAGCAAATTGGAGCAATGTTCAAAATTTGGAAAGGAAGTTGCAGATATATCCCTTTAATTAGCCACTCCATCCCAATGAGTTAAGATGTATAAATGTATTTCCCCATTATCATTACAATGTCAATGTTCCTACGGGGACTCTGACACACAAGGAGGCGATTTGCCACCTCAGAATTAAGGACGTAGAGTTCAATCAAATTAGTACCACCACTTGATTGAAATCCCAAGAGATAGAAGCAAGTCAAAATAGATTTCGGCAAGCAGAGGCCGCATTACAACAAAGGTTGTTGAATGCTGCTCTCAGTGTGATATCATTGACAGTTAAGGTAGGATCATCGGATAAATGGTGTTATAGAAAAATGACCATAAAATCAAAACCCCTAAAATCACTTTAGTCCCAACTTGCGAAGGTAAGGATGAATCTCCTCCATATTTTGTGCAGTTTCAAGGACTGCATGATTTGTTTTAGTGTTTTATTTATGTAAAATTCCCAATTTTACAATAAATAATTTTCCAGCCCTAAATTGAAGGTGCTTTTAAGCTGTGAAACTTTAGGGATGTGTGATAACAAAATACCTAAAATCTCAACGTTGGGGGCTTTTTTTTTTTGAATCAAGTGTACTCTTTAGAAAAATTATTTTAGGGGAAATGAAAAATAATCTTAGGGAAAATTAAAAAACACCTATTAGTTCAAATAGGAAACACTCAATCTGCACAATCTAACGTGAGAATTTTCTAAACTTGATTTCCTTTCATATGACCCCTTATTCATCACCAAGGAGCTGTAGTGATCTAGAAAATTATGAAATAAAATTGGATATTCCGTCTTCAGAAAGACTTCAACAAAAAAGTGTGTGCGGACCACTGCTCTTTGTTTGATAACACACATGAAAAATAAAAATGGTATGGATTTTAAAATTTCGTAACATTAAAAAACAAACTCATCTTATATATCAATTACCTGAGAAATAAAATTGAAATATAAAATGTCGTAGTTGTTCACAAAATTGCCCCATTTTGGGTCATTTTCTATATACCAAAATCAGCCCCTGTACAAAGTCTATGGGAATTTGAAGAAGCTATTACGTGACAATCTCTAAAACCCCTTTTTGGAAAGAACATGAAATTTGGCAACACGTTTCTTTCACCAATACTAACATTCATGAGCATTTCAACAAGATCTGGGCACGAAGCCGTAGCCGATAATCCTCCTTAAGTACTATTTACAGTGATCAATTCTTTGTGACAAAATATCACAATCAATGTAGACTAACTGGAGGAACACTGATGAGTTTCAACAACGAAAAGTAACAACATTGGGTTGAGAATCAGCTGGAAAGATCGTTTTGGTCAAAAAATGTGAATTTTCTAATTTGTATTGAAGCAAATATGAAATTCATTTCACCTCTGTTTATACTGAAATATAAGCAAATCAAAACCACCTTTGTGTTCCCTTTTGTTGACATTCTTTTGCCCAATACAGGCTAAGCAATCTATTGATGTCTGATTATATACTGAAATCTACATATGACTCAAAAATTGGGCATCTCAAAATCTCCCACTGCACCTATAGACTATTAGTGATCTACTCCAAAGAGTGGAAATATTTGAACTTTACTAGGAGGAGATTAAAAGGTGAAGGATACATTTGTAGAATTTGCCTCAGTTATTTCCACTGAAAAAAATGATTATAAAAGGAAGAGAAAAAGCAGTGTTCCTGTGGTTCAAAGATATGATCATTAACAAAAATACATTTGCAGTTAATTGTCTGTAGAACTGTCTGATTTTATTTTTTTGCTTGCTTTTGGTTTATAACTTTGTAGTGTATGTGAGGATTATCTATACTTGTTATAGAGGCATGAAACAAAACCCCTTTTTTTTAAATATTTTTTTTAATTAGCAATCACTGAGAGGGTTTCCTTCTGAAATTTTATCTGACTACTAGTTTGAAACAAAAAGGGTGTATTGTATATCGTGAAACAAAAAGGTTTGTTATCAGATAAAAAGCCCTGAATAATATGTAAATACTAAAAAGTTAACAACCAAACAAAGCAAAACAACTGCACCAATGTTGCAGATTTATTAGGCCCAATTTCCCACTTTTAATTTAAATCATAGACAGCTTGCAACAAAACAAAAAAAGTTTTCCCTTCCAAAAACATATTTACTTCCGTTCAATGGGTTTTGTCCAACAGTAGTTCACCACCAGATTGGGTTTGTTTACACTAACAAAACTGCAGTACATCCATTTTTTCACATTCATTCCTTTACCTTGAGCGGAGCGTTTGCCTAGGAGTATAACAGCCTAGGAGAAACCTAAAATGCCCTAGTTAACTTTAATTCATATCCATATTAGATGAGAGCATTCCTTGATTTTCGCTTCTGTCTATCCTTAAACTCATCTAAACAATAGACCGGGAGTTATGGACATGCACATTTAGTGATACATGTCTTCACAGTATGGGAGTAGATGGCAGAGAAATTATAACAATCCAATTAGGATGCATCAACATCAACCCAAGGGCGATGGAATAGTTTTGAAGTTAACATCATCCTCATCATCATCAATCGTAGTCACAATCCATCTTCATATAACTTTCTCCTGGGCAGTGAGGATGATTTCTCTTGGGAGTAAGCTCAACACTCCTGTTGATCAGCTTACATGTCCTTGGATGAGCACTGGTAGGCGAGACTCATTTCGCATGCATATGTTGGCAAAGCACTTATCACTGGATGAGTTCCCCTTCTCTGGCTTTTGCAAGAAGTTGCCTTTTGTGGATGGGTTTCAGAACGAGTTTTTGACCTGTCATTGTAGACTGCCTCATTACGTAACATAGGACATTAGTTACATCACAAAGAGCAAATATCTTGTTCCAGAGCCCCTCTATTCAGCTGTTCAACTGAAGGTGCTATATGTGCGGCCAAAGCTTGTCCACATAAGAATCACTATGTGAAATAGCTAGCTCAAATCAATGTCCTCAATAGAAATCACAAACTGTTTTTTATCCAGAACTTTCATTATGTACAAAGTATAACCCGTACCACACTACAAAATCTCTTAATTAACTAGCGTTAATGAAATTATAATCTGACAAATAGTGTTGTACCTCTTCCCCTATTTCAACGAGCATTAAATTGCTTAATTCAACAAAGCAAGTACTCTTCTTTCAATTAAGGATGGTTATTTTGATCAGAGTAAAGAAAGATATGTGTACGCACACTTCTGTGAATTAAGAGGTGATGTGTGTTGGTTTAAATACCAAGGCCATATTTCCATTAGGCACACTTGTTTCATCTTCGTTAGTTTTCCTGTTAGTGTGTACGCAATTGTATCTTATTAAAGACACTATCAGTGATTTGAAAAATATTTGAAATTTGGCAGGAATGCTTTCAACGTGAAGGATAATCGTGAATTCCGTCATAAGTTTACCTTTACCGCTGTAGATTAACAGAAAAAAAGAAGAACACGAGAAAAACAGTGTTTCCAAGATAAGATTCTCCATTCATTACGTGTTTAAGTAGGTCCGTTCGGTACAGTAATGACTACAATCTCTGATTCTGTCCTTCTTAGGTTGCCGTAGGTCTTATAATTTGCAAGGTTATTAGGATACCTGTACTTGTTACGTACATGCAAAAATCTGAGTTTTTGAGATTTTTTTTCGATTGCTGATTTAGCAAATCCTGAATAGTGTCTGTTAAATGCACTGTGTACACACACTTTAATAACTAAATCAAGATTAACTAATCTTTGTTGAAATACGCAATTTGGCGGTGTACAGGGGGTTCCTATGGAACTGGACATCATCATAGTAGTTCATATCATAGGTATTTAGGCATAGGATTTTTGTTAGAATGTATTCCTTGTTTGTAAATTTTGAGATGTTGCTGGGAAGTCACTTGTATGAACAATGGGCCTTCATGTAATATCACATTAAAATCTTTTGTTTCATTAGGTCACTCCTTCGATGATATAATATGTAGTCTCTTTGTGTAATTTAAGGTAGTGACCTGTTCTACAGATAGTTAAGTAAAATATTTGTGAAAAAAAGAAGGGAAATACTCTTCTCATTGTACCAGAAAGATGCTGACCATAAAAGTATTTACATCATCTTTTTTCTAATGTAGACAATAATAGTTACGGTTCACCAGGTGCAATCACCTGAACATTAGAAATTATATACTCGGAAGAATTTATTGCCATGAGGGCTAGATGATTAAATCTGATGAAGTCAATTCAAAAGGATGTCGTAATGTTAAAGGCAGCAATTATAAGTTTTCATAATGACTACAGAGTGATTTTCTAGGAATGTTAAGAAATATCCTAAAGTTCTGATCATATGTAGGCTTGCTTCTCGTAAGGGTTCTGACACCTTCATCTTTCACATGGATACTGATGTGATTGTGAAGCTGGTAAAAATTTGTTTTTTTCAACCGCCATTTTTTGGTAAGTTTGGTGGTGGTCTGAATTCTCTACCATATGTGTCTTCTTCCCATGGTGTAACCCTCTTGTTTTCATTTTTACAGATTGAGGTAGTTGGTATTCTCAGGATCTTGATACCTTACCAGTCTCGGGGCCTGATTGATATTCTTACCTGTATTTTCAAATCAAATCCTGTTGCAATGAACTTGCTCCTATATTGTTCAAGCTTTACTTTTATTTGGATAGGCAAAGTTAAAAAAGCATGGAAAGTTGTTAATGCTGTTCCTGTGTTTAAGGGATCTGGCAAGCCTAGAGATGATATTGACAGTTCAGGCACGTAGTATCAGTAACCAGTGGTTCTAGGTAAGAGCCCTGTAGTGTAATAGAAAGCATATTAGTGTTTTGGTATATTTCTACATTGATAACCACATGCTTCTCCATCAGTTTGGTTTATAGGGTAAAATTGTGACACAATTTTTTCCATCTTCTTTCAGCATCACTTGACATCATAATGTTTCTTTTGTTGATACAATTTTCTTGGAACTTTAATTCAGTCTTCTGACTAAGGTGATCACAATTTATTACTTTCTAACTTATTTTTGAGGCATTTCAGGTTGTCTCCCCTCCTTCCCAGGATTCAGAATTTTCTTCTTGGGGATGGCAGCAAAGGGTCATCTTCAAAGTATCTTCACTCTTCAGCTGGACAATTCTTAGTAACCTGCCCTTAAATTTATACAGGTTCCACAATGCATGTAACTAGATGAAATCTTGCAGTACTCTGTATTCTTATTAAACTCTATTCTCTTGATGATACCCAGACTTGCATGATGATGACAGCTTCAAGCTACTATACTTGGTGTTATGTCATTAAACAACCTCTCTCCTCGACTTCCAGACCAAAGACGACTTTTTTAACTTCTCATCAATATACAAGTCATTATATTGACCAATCAGCAGCTAGCTTTTGCCACTGCATGCATAATACCAACTCACTTGTCTAGCACATGTGCCTTAGTAAGGCCTACCCTATTAAAGCCTTTCACAGGAAGTGGGTCAGTGCACAACAATGGAGTTTTCTCAGCCACGCCCAAGCTTTAACTTCAATGGCCACTACACATATTGATGCAAAGTTCATCAGCAACATGAGTTAATATCAAAAAGTAACATTTTATATTTAATTCAAATTTTCCAACAATATTTATAGGCCAAGCTACATAATTTTCCACATAAATACACCTTCGCTTATAGTCCAAACACGGTGGTTCTCAAATTGTCCAGCCAGAGATGGGTACACGTCTGGGCGGCTCAATGACATTCGCAAGGGTCCTTGTTTTTGTGCATTGTATGCCTCCAGAAAGTGGGCCAGACCAAGATGTGTTCCATTGTCTGGGTTGCTGTTCCACAACACAGGGAGTGTCCTGATATGCTTCCAGATAGCCCAACTTCTGCAAGGGAAACCTTAGATAGGCCAGTTTTTCTGCTTCTCAATCTATTGAGGCATCGCCCATTCAGCCCCCATGGGAGTCTAGCTCCCAGGTGGGAGAGCTCACCAGGTTCAATAACAGGGAAGACTGTTAATTTGGTTGATGGCAGTCTTTCTTGCACCACAAGGGGACTCTGCTTTCCTCCTAGAGAATGTCAAGAGGTGGACTTTGCTTAAGAAAATCTCTCTAGATTTAAGGCGGGTGGCAGCAGGTATCTGTCCAGACATGGGGGCTTCACATTGGATACTTGGCCCAGCTCACTCTTGCATGCTCGCTACGCTACGACGGATGTATGGTGGAGCAATTCCTGCTAGGATGTACAAGTTTTCCGTTGGTGTGGAGGAGGGACTGTGGTGATAAAGCCGGCAAAGGCATTAACGATGGTGGGAGCAGGCCTCTTGGCATGGGTTGGTTGATCTTCCCATATAGGGCAGGCAAACTCTTCACATGAGTAGAACAGGGCAAGTGCCCAGTGATCTAGGGGTGTAACGTGGGCGAGCACCCCTCCTCGGTTGCCCCGTTGAGTTTGTTCAAGATGTTATTTAGTGAAACATACTTGACTTCTTCTCTTCTCAATGGGGTGGTCTTATAAGAGGAGAGTGCGGCCCAGGTTGACTCCTAGGTAGACGGTTATCCACAGTGCTCCAGGGGGGTTCCAGACCAGGTATAATTAAGTGACGTTTGGCTTCACGGTTGCTAAGATGGAAAGCACACACCTGGTCTTAGATGGATTTGCACGTGGTGGTTTTCCTCTATAAGACGTGAGTTCATCCAAAGCTTGGAGAGTCTCTCTTCAACACTGTGAAGTCAGGCATCTGTTGCCACTAATTCCAAGATCGTTCATAAATTAAAAACGCCGGGGTTCCCTGCACTCCTAGGTTGGTCGTTGGTATATATGTTGACAGGAGAGGTGCAAGCACCACTCCTGTGGTGACCATTCTGAGTATACGCCATAGGCTTCTTACGTCGCTCCTAGCTGAACAAAGAAAATCCTGTTAGCCAGCAACCACGGATAAGCCCGTCAGGGATTCCTTGGTCATTTCCAGGATCTTATGGAGTAGGGCATCGGTGATTAACAGTGTCGTATGATGCTGAGAGGCGACGAACACAGCCCGTTTACCATACATTCTCGAAACATCCGCAATGGTTGCGTTAGGTGGAGTAATTGGCGTGTTGTTGAATTGCCGGACTGAACCTGCTGTTCTGGTATGAGGTGTTCGTCTATAAAGGGTGCCAAACGATTGAGAAGAGACGTCAAAGAGGATTGTAGGTATAGCTAAGGAGTTGTATATAGGTCTGTAGCTCTTGGGATTGATGGATCTTCCCTGCTTTAGGAGTGCCATAACAATGTGCTTTCTCAGATCTTGGGAACCTGTGGGAAATAAGGCAGCAATGAAAGCTCAAGAAGCCATTCCTTTGCTACTGGGCCAAGGATTTTTTAGTGTCAGTAGAGATGTTGTCAGGCCTACTGCTTTTCCTGGTGAATTTAGGCAATTACCCGGATTCCAATTCTACATGTTGAAGGGGCGAGTGAAACCAGGCGTCACCACTATCCTCTATGGTTAGCTTGATCTTCTTGGGTGTCTTGCTGCATTGCATTTTAAAAGCAGTTGGCTGGGCAACTTGGTTGGGTGTGTGACATTTGGCTGCTGTGGGGTTCTGTTGGATTCCCCTCGGAGCTTCGGATGGTAGAACCACTTTTTGTGTATGGGTCCATATCGGTGGAGTTAAATTAAAGTGTGCCAGATTTTGATCTTTTCCTGGGAGATCCTCATCGAGACTTCCTCACTTTAGCAGTTGTTTCAGCCCAAAAAAGGATCACTTCATAACATGGCTGCTTACTCTTGATAATACACCTGACAATGACATACCACCTGTGATGTTTTTTTCCCGTATTCAACGGCCGGGAACCACACAATTACCGCATTAGGTATTTGAAGAAGAGGAAACCGTACACACAAATTCATGTGCGGAGCCTTGTCCGTCGCATTTAGAGTCCTTGTAATTAAACAAGCCGAACACTTCTTTTACCAATTATTTTCTCCTTCATTTCACATTATTCATGACTGCAATTTTACTTTACAACCTCTTCCTCGACTTCCAGACAAAGACTGACTTTAACTTCTGCACTCAATACAAGCCATTATATTGACCAATCTGAGACTAGCTTTTGCACTGAGCATAATACCCCACATCGCAGTCATAGCACAGGTGCCTGTAGTAAAGCTTACCCTTTTAAGCCATTCACAGGAAGCATGGGTCATTGCACAACAATGGCGTTTCTCAGCCACACCAAGCTTTTAAACTTCAAATGCCACTACCAAAATTGTATGCCACATTTCTACTACAGCAACTGTAGTAATATCAAAAAGTAACATTTTACTATTTAATTCAAATTTTAAACCAATATTTATAGGCCCAGATACCTATTTTCCACCATTATATACACCTGACACATGAAAGATACTGCATTTATTGGTATATATGCAGAGATCAGAGATGTCTAATAAGGTGCACTCTTAAATTATGTGTTCTGCCATGCTCAAATCTCGTATAATACTCTTGTCATGCCTCATGTTCTGTATAATTGCGCTAGCATTCCTTCAGCAGAACATTTAGATAAAATTGAGAAAAAATCAGTGAAGCTAGGATAACTCTCATACAATTTATCAGAATTCACATAATTCTGATACTAGCTCCTTATGCAGAGTGGCTTCGGGAGTTGGCTTAGTGGACTTGTTTGGATTTTGAGGTTGGTATTGTGATACAACAATCTTCATTAACAAAAGAGCTTCAATTCGTTTCATTATGTCTTCATCATAGTTCTTTGGATAATTCAGGCTTTTACACGAAATTGCTAGAAGTAAATCTTTCTCTATTCTATATTGTTTCAACTCATCGCCTGTGGAATGAGATCCTGTCAACTGGATTTGGCTCAAATGTAGTAATATATATAGTACTGCTATTTAAAATATGCTAGTATTTGCTAAGTATACTCTTTTATGTGCATATGTATTTATGTATTATGCCCTTGCCATCAATGTATTAATTTGCCATAGGAAAAGAGTGCACTTATGTGTTAGGTATTATTAGGCTCATTCACTTTTCCAGGGATTTACTTGCCTATATGTATATTTTAATTTTGCTTTTGGTATTATTATCTAGCACATGCAATGTTTCATGTTTTGCAAGTCATTGAATAAAATTTATTATTATTATAAAGTTTGTTTGACGAGCAATGATCAGATTCACAGCGAAGGTAAGGTATTTTGGAGAAGTGTGCTGGTGCCAAGAGTTCAACTTGGATATACAGCATGGCATCTTTAATGAACGGCTGACTCAGAGATTTCCTAAATAATTTTTTTGTGCGTTAATAAAAATAGTCATCTATAGATAGTCAACTAAATTGCTCAATTTCAAAGTATGAGATGAACGGATTTTATGTTTCATACAGTAAACCTTTGCACGTATAACAGTCCATAGGATACCGTGTACTGTATAACGAAAATTCCGGATCCGGACTTTTATAACAAAGTTGTGATTTTCATATGAAGGACTTCGATTTGAGCTTAGGTATTTCACACAGGGATTAGTAGATGGACAAAGCCTTATGTATATGCAAAAACCTGGATTTGTGACAAATTAGTTTTGCCATCATCGGGAAATCTGCTGAGTAACAGTGTTCACAGAGTTTACTACAACACTGCATCATCCATATTGATCCAATTACATTGGAAAAAGCTATACAGCAGAATCCAAAGGAATTTTGTTGGCAAACCTACAAATGATTGTCAATCCTGCCTAAAACTCATCTGGTTGCACATCAGGTTATGCAGAATAGAAACTGGTAATTAAGAGCTAGGTCCACCATTAATATCAATAATTGCACAGGGTGTATTCAAACACTGCAGGGCAATGACCATCTATCCATCCTTGGGGAGGGAGGTGTTGAAATACCCCAGGTTATAAAATATTGATGGTCCCCCATTCATTACAACAGCTGTGTGCACCTCAATGCCAAATGTTACTTTCTCTTCCATCATTTAATTGCTGTTAGTGGTTTCCAATGAATTTAAGTATTAAATATCTTCATTTATTGAATGGGAAATACATATTTTTAATGCAGTATGCATCAGTGGTCTGAAATGCCGCAGCATTATTATTATTTTTTATTAAATAGCATTTCCCACACTGTGATAGATGTTTAGGCAAATTCTTTTATACTAACATTATTTGCTCTGATTATTGGGAATGGGAGTACTATGCAAATTTCTGTTTTTTCTCATTCACCCCAATTTCCAGTGACCTCCAGAGGACCGAATTTTGGAAGACGAACTATAATCTCCGGGGATTATCCTATTAAGTGGATTTGAGAGATGTGTTAATTGCCTATTGAATGTAAATTCACTATCTTACGTTGGTGTTAGGGTTCCGGGCCATAGGGGTGGTTTTATGTGATTAGTTAATGAACGTAGTAAATAATTGAGTGTCCCAATATAGTTTTGATGACAAAATATGAAATTTGCAATTCGGATGCCCTTGTCATGGGGAGGAGAAACTAAGGAGAATAAAATTCCTTTAAAAAGGAAATGCTCCCAAGGATTGAGTCTTGTTGGGTTGTTCTATGTATTTTGTGGGAAATATTTATATAAAAGGCACGGTAGACACAATATCAGATTGAATTCGGAAGTTTTTATTGCAACTTGCGTAGTACAAAAGTGTTTGAATAGTATTAAAAAATTATGATATCTTGAAATAAAGAATATTATGAACAGTTTTAGGTTTTTGGGTGAAAAGTTGCAAATTTGTATAGGAGCCAATACCAAATTACGATTTAGGGAAATATAAGGAAATTAAGAAGCTTATTTTGTACTCTCAAAGCAGGTAAAAGAAATTGTTTAAGTGTGTAAACATATGAAACTTACTAAGACAATACTGGTTGTTTGTTAACTTTTTTTTTGCACTTATAATAATTGGAAATGGTTTATTTTCATCATTTTAGGGAGGGATTTGTTATTGGAGGTGCTGTTTGCAGAACAGCTGATGATGGATTTTTGAGATTTGCCTTTTGTTTGTGTCATGATAGGTTTTAATAACATGACCTTTGAACTTGATAGGCCCTTGACTCAAAACAAATGAGGGGGTGCATGTAAAACCATACATGGCGTTTGGTTTTTAATGAATAGCATACCAATGAGGTTAATGTTCATTTTCAGCTTATTTACGTGGACTTCAAAGACATATATACTGGTATGAGGCGTTGACCTTATTAACAAATGAGGTATCCTATGTTCACCTTTGATTTTATACATACCACAAAATTGTACATAAAAAAAAAATCCATGCATTGTTCAATTTTCACCCAATTTTGAAGATTTTTTAAGTACAGTACAGGTAAACTTCAATCCTTCATAGATGTTGCACAAGTAATAATTTGCATAATTATGGCCTAATTTCATAATTTTTGAGATATTTTTCTTGTTTTTCTTTTCTGGACGATCGTGTGGAATTTAATAACCACAAATCGTATCAAACAAATGGCCTTAGTTAATTTTAACCAGATTTGAAGTGTTAATTTTGAATATGATCCAAGTGGTCCCTTAATATAAAATAAATGTTGAACCAAGGAATCTCCTTTAATTAATAATTTGCTAAGTCGAGACTAATTGCTAAAAATGGCTGTATTTTGTGTATCGGGTCATTTTAAAACACTTTTCTTTGTGTGACAAAGTTTAAAGGCCTAATTTTTTTCTAACCCAAGTCAGTTTTTAGTTACTAAAACCACTAGGACGATACCAATAAGTGATAAGCATTTAAATGAAGTGTCACATTTGCATAATTAATGTACTTTTGTTTTCAATGCGTCCATTTAAATTCATTTTTGGATACTCTTCAATTATAAAAAAAATGCTTTTTTTGAGTGTCAAGTAAAGGTTCAAGCAATTCCATGTTTTGCAATTTTGTATGATAACTTTTAAATCAGACAATGTAAGATCTTTTGCAGTCAGGCTACATTGTTTTATGAGC